>NJRL01002239.1:0-10564 GCA_003063815.1 Aphaenogaster rudis
CGGGTCGGCGATTTGCAGGGCCGTTTACCCCGACGGCTGGTCGGTCGGGGGCTCCGTTTGTCGTAACGGAGGTGCCCCTGTGAGGAGCTTCGTTACAATGTCTGGCAGTGCCAATGTAATCTATTTACTCCGTAGAGTAGATGGCAGTGTCACCCTTAAAGAGCTATTCACAGCCATGCTATGTTAACAAACATTTGTTAAAACAAAAAATGAACAGGTCTTAAATACTAATGTCTATAAACCTACACTTACATTTATATCTAGTAAAAAAAGTAAAGAAAGCATCGTATACCCGGGTCATATCCAAATTAGAATCACCTCGATAAATTTTGACAACGCCGTCGTCATATATGTGTCAAGCTGCCCTAACATTTGCTTAATACTAAAGGGCCAAAGGGGAGTTGTTCTTTAATGTTTCTACATAGAGTTTGTCTTTCTTTCTCCCAAAGGGGGCACTGCCAGAAGACATGCTCTGAGGACTGGTTTATTTTGCCACAATCACAGATCGGAGAGTCAATTATTTGGCGTTTCCACAAACTTTCGGCCAACGAAGTATGTCCTGATCTGAGTCTACTTAATGCAACTATAATTCTGCGACTAATTTTCATTTTATGAAACCATGGTTTCCTTTTTCTAATATAATAGTCCTTAAAGTTGTGACGTGACGTTTTACGTCCGTCACAAGGGCCGAAAGGGCCCGGCCGAGAAGGGTCATTTGGAGCCGCACCCTATCCTGAGGGGAGGGGGCGGTTTCTCCTTTCTTGCGCTTATTTGGAGAATTAGAGATATTGTAGTTGACCGCCTGCCGAGAGACGAGACCGGCGGGTGAAGTGCGTGGCCAGGATTGCGCTGTACTTAGAGGAGCAGCCCTCGCGGGACTACTGGGGGGACGTGGTCGGGGGTGCGGCGGGGCCCCGGACAACCGGCGGACGAAACATAAGGTCAGGTATTATTGCAATTATAGCAGTAATCGTGGAGGAGGATTATAGGGTGATCGCTACCGGCTTGAACTATTTCAGACGGAAATAAAGCCAAGATGCGGTGGGCGCAAAAGAAGCTAACGCCGGGGAGGAATGTGCACGCTTCCACCCTACCATCACCCTACCATCCATGGGTGGAGGATCCCTAGCAGGAGCGGTCGCCACAATCTCGAGGCGGAGAATTGAACGGAGCCTGATCAACTCCGGGCCGGTCCAGCCAGGAGCCGAAATCCCGAGTGGAGAGGGTTAATCGGGACAGGCGTACCGGCAGCCTTTTAAATCGCGCGGTGTCACGACAGTAAGCGTCACCGACGTCGCCAAGGAGCAAGGACTAAGTCGACGCTCTATCGATCGTATGATCCATGTGCGCGGGTCGATGAGCGGATCGCTACCGGTGTCCGCGGGGCCCCGAGCCGTTTACTATTCGGCGAGTCGGCGACCGGTGCGGACCAGCGACCAGCGACGAGCGACATATTTGTAAGGCCACCACTTCGACCCCGCGGTAAGAACAGAGACGACACGAGGCCCCGCTATTCGCGAATCTTACCGAGTCCGTACCGAGAACGCTCGGAGATGTATCGCGTGTAGAATTTCCATAGAGCTACCAAAAAAAGTCGTAGTTAAAAGCGGGGACCGTGCCGATCTCTGTTTCGTCATTATTAAGATAGGATTCCGCCGAGCCTCCCTCCCTCGGGAGCCGTCGAGCCGACAGTCGCAATTATATGTATTAATTAGAGTGTTGCGTATTGAGAGAATGTGTGATCGCGATTCCGTGACTCGTTGTGAAAGCGGCCGGTGCCGAGGGTGCACGGACTAAGATTCTTGTTTTCGCGATTAATGTATCGTAAATTGTTCGTGTTACTGTCCGTGTAAATTGTCGTATGGCCGTATCGTTAGAGTTCAATAATTGTGTGTCCGTGAAGTCGCGGTGAGTTCGCTCTCACGCATTTGTGATTCCACATGTATTATATCTTGGCCTAGCTGTGCCTTAGTATTTTCACCGTCAGTTTCGGGCCGTCGGACGTCCGTCATACCGCGTACCGAGGACTTCGTAACGTCTAGGCTCGGGTCGGGAATTCGCGACTCTCGCGTCGTAATTATCCTATGCATGTAAGGCCTCGAATCGGCATCCCGAGCAAGGCTGCCAGCTCGCAGACGGACCAGCATGCAAACAGCATGTGGAGGGAGAAGGTATGAGTCCACGTGACCCCACGTGATCCCGAGCCCGGTGGCTATACCCACCGCTCTTAATAGTCACGGTCCTAGTCATAGAAACGCGCTTGTTATTTACTTTAAATACACCGAATATACTCTATATTAAATTTTATTTCGCTATCATTATTTCTGTGCCTGTGACTCTCCTCCCCGACTCTCTGACCTATACCCTTTCAAGGACTCCGCCCCTCTATCATTTTGTGTAGAGACCGGCTAGCGGGTATTTCGCCGTCGTGCATTTGTGACATTTTTGCGGAGTTTCGTGCGACGCGAATTATCGCGTCTGGCGCCCAGCATTATTCCGTACCATTACCGACATACGGGAGTGCCCGTTCGATTACCGATACCGAGCCCTTTCGCCAACGACGAAGTTCGCCAAAGACGAGCGTTCCTCCGCGATTTCGCGAGGAAACAGCCTCGCAAAGTAGAGGATACCTTTATTTGAACCCAACGTCTGAGCCCACTGGTGTAATTCAGCGAACATATTCTCCTTCCACTGCACCTTAAAATCCTTATACGGGAGCAAAAATTCCGTATCCGTTCCTACTCTGGGTGCATCTTTTGCCGCTTTATCTATTCTTTCGTTAAAATCAATGCCCAGGTGCGCCGGAATCCAATACAAAAACACGTTTTTTCCTTGGCGTTTCAGATCAAGTAACACCTTTCGTACTTCCCACACTAAATAGGATTTATTTTTATCGTTTTTGCCCGGGAGTAAGGATTGTAGCACGCTTCTCGAGTCCCAAAATAAGTATATTTCTCGTTTTGTACTATCGTATGTGGACTTCAGCGCCCTGAAAATTGCCATAGCTTCACATGTAAATATAGAAGCTCTGTTCGACACGCGGAACTGAGCAATTTCGTTGTTGGCCGCATTCAAAAACGCAAGTCCCGCGAATGGAGAACTTTCCGATTTTGACCCGTCCGTAAATAACCATATCTGTTCCTCAGAAAACTGAAAAAATTTTGAGAATAAACTACTGGGATTATTATGTTCTTTCAGTTGTTCTCCTTCCCCGAAAAGAACCTGAGGGAAAAGGTAACCATATTCCTCGGGAAACATACATGGGTTAGGAAGGTCTGAGGAAAATATCAAGTGCAAAGAGTCCAGATTCTTCGCATTTGAACGTATAACTAGAAGTTATACAAAGGAGAAGGCGCAAAATTCCTAACTCTAACTGGGTCTTCCATAATTCCCTGCATTCTGGACAGAATTGGAATGAGCAAGTGATTCGACAATGAGAACATTTTTGACACAAAGTTTTTAGTAAAAAAGTTAATTCTTTCCGACAGAGGAGACTCACATGCTTCCGCCAACATGACATTAATAGGGGTGGATTTCATACACTCCAATGCCAACCTAATCGCTTGGTTTTGGGCAAGCTGGATCCGATTCCATAGATATTTGGGAAGGTTAGACCAAATTATAGCGCCATATTTTATACGTGATCTGATCAAAGCCCTGTACAGTTTTAGCATCAAATTTGGGTCAGATCCTTACCACGTGATCCTGATAAATTTTAACACGTTCGGTTTAATATAACTCATTTGTATTTTATCCAAATGGCCATTTCATTCCAGATTACTCTAAAGAACTACTCCTAGGAATGTCTGGGGCTGGGGGCGATATGTTCCCTTACGCTAATGCTCCAATTGACAGCGCGTTTTGGTGCATTTTTACTAAATATGCACAGCTGGGATTTTTCTGGGGCGAGCGTCAGGCCCATCGTATCCAGCCAATCCGCCACCCGATTGATTGACATCTCTAGCTCATTCAAAGCAGTTTGCGTTTGCCCAGAGGAGTTCCGGGGGTTTGGTTGGGCACCATGGGGGCCCCAAAGATTCAATTTGGTCAAGTATCGCGTGTTCTGTCTTCTCGTCATAAGTATTGGTTGCTTCCTTTCTATGAAACCTGTTACTCATAGCTCTAATCCTTCCCCACACATATCCCAAATCCGAAGTTCTTCCCAATGATTCACAGAACTCTAAGAACGATTGTCTCTTCCTGTGCCTGAAATAAGCCCTAGCATTTTCATCGGCCTGATTGTATTCCAGGACGTTTTCGCAAGTTAAGGAAAATTTGCATTTAAGGAACGCTGCTCTTCTCAATCTAAAAAGTTTGTCACATTCCTCGTCCCACCATGGAGTAGACCTATTTTTAAATTGACTCTTATCTTTCTGTTTTTTCTGAGGAGTATTTAATTTAACCACTTCCTCGATGATTGATACAAAAAAAATATTTAGTTTGAGTGTCCAGCTCTGTATTAGTTACCATGTCTCTACAAGCTTCAGCGCTCGAATTCCAAAAACTCTGTACATTTCTCCACTTAGTTTTAATAGTGTGTAGTCTTGATGAGGCATTGAATCGAAGGAGGTTAACCCTATATCCAACCAGCTCAATTTTTATAGGCAGACGGTCGCTACCCCAGGCATCTTGAATAACTTCCCAGTGGGCAGTGAGCGCCAGACTACAGTTAGAAACCGTCAAATTAATATGTGAGGCGCTGAAATTAGGAGACGCGAATCTAGTGATCAACCCATCATTAAAGCAGTGTCTACAATGAGATTTTAAGTCGTAAGATTTAACATATCGACCAATCACAATCAAAATTGCGGTCTTACTTTTAGAATGCTCAGCTGTGATTGGTCGATATATTAAGTCTTACGACTTAAAATCTCATTGTAGACACCGCTTAAGACATTAAAGACTCCTTTCTGAAATAATCTTCGCAAGTTTCCCTCCCTCCTGACATGTAGACGGACTACCCCAGAGAGCGTGATGAGAGTTAAAGTCCCCCCCACTATAAACTCATTATTAAATTGATCGAAAAAGGATCTCCATTCGTTTATCGAGATCGAACAAGTCGAAAGTTTATACAGCGGTATTATCGAAATGGGCCATTTATTTATGAATACGTCCGTCGCGCAAATTTCTAGCTTACCATTCGCATTATATAAGTTCCCTAACGGCTTGTATTTAATTCTAGCTTTAATCAGCAGCGCCACTCCTCCTCCCCGTCTATCGATTCTTCCCGACTTTATCGTATTAAAGTTTCTCAGTAAGAATTTTTTATTATCCTTTAACCAAGTCTCTGATAGTAAAAGTATTTCGAAATTAGAAGCTACTTTTTCCAATTCTTGTCATTTGTTCTTGATACTTTGGCAGGTCTATTGAAGAATGTTAATTAAACTATCCATTACAGGTAGTAGAAGGGGGGAGAGTCGCCCTGCTTATTAGACATTTCCGCAGTTTTAGATTCAAAAAATTTACTTAAAACCTTAAAAATTAAATCCTTGAATTTGGCAAAATGATTATTTAAAAAGGTAGTATAAACCTCATCCTGAGCGTCATTCTGTGAACTTACATTATTGTCTGTTGATGAGATACCTGTCGGATTCTCATCCCTGAAACTTACAGGTTTGTTAGATCTAGTCGCATCTGAATAGCTAGCCGATAATCTTCTCGATAATATGCCTGGCGTTCTTCTAGAGGTTGGATGTGGTCCCAGGAGGCTGCTCGGAGAACTGCTACTGGGTACCAGCATAGGGAAATCGGCTGCTCTTAAGTCTTGACTGGGATAGCCATCGGTCCCCGCCCCTGGTCCTGACTTTACGCCCATCATAATACTTCTTCTGGCCGCGTTGAAATCGATGTTGGAATTGCCATGAGCTCCGTGATCTTTTTTTTAAAATGATCTCTGGGCAATCTCTGGCTAGTTTTGTGTTTTCCTCCGCAGTTGATACAACTCATAATATTTGAGCATGACAAAGATTCGGTATGGCTATCCGATCCACAAATTAGGCATCTGGCGTTGTTCTGACAGAACTTGGTTGAATGATTAAGTTGCCCGCAGTTGAAACACTGCCATGTTCGGAACATATGGAGATAATTTGAGTTTCAACCTCCACATATTCACATGTAACGGAATCTCGCCGGATCTCAGACTCCCTTTAACTACGGTAGAATCCACGTATGTTGCCACTCCTTATTGGTTCTAGTTTTTAATCTGAAAAAGTCATCCTTATCAAACACCAGACTCGGATTATTTTCTTTTAACTCAGACCAAATTTCTTCATTTGTGGCGTCCGTTGGCACGCCTCTAATTACCACTTTACGGAAAACCATGAACCACGGGATTTCGATTTTGAATTTTAATTCCATGACAAATTTGTTGGAGAGAGCGTTATTAGCGGCACCTTTATCTGGGAACGTTAAGAGCCATTTAAATCTACTCACGCGTTCCAAAAGCGAGAATTTAACTCTCATCTTTAGCAATGATCTCGAGACTTCCACATCTAATGGTGGTTTGGTAGTGTTTCCATCCTTATTCTTGTCTTCTCTTGCAGATGGTATGTATACCATGGCCTTGAAAGGCCCTTTGTCTGTCTTGATATAGGTCACCGGTTTCTTGCTCGGTGGAATGTCTTTTGATGATTCATCGGTCTGCGTGGGAATCTTTTCTTTCTGCGATGCTTTCGGGACTCCGTCCTGTGATTTGAATGCCTTCTTGTTGTTGCCTTTGTTGTTTTCCGGCGCCGATCTCTTGTTTGGCTTTTTAGTGGTCACAGTTGTGTAATCTTTTTGGTTAGACTTTAGGTATTTCCGTGCTTCCATATTGACGTCAACACACTTTTTAATTCACGCATCTTAACTTCTTGTTTTCAATTTTATTGATTAAAAGCAATAGTCACATCCAGGTTTCGACGTTGACACCTGCCACTATCTCTTACTGAGTTTCAATGTATTATGTTATGACTATTTATTGAATTCATATGGACACACTGAAGATGGTCCAAAACTGTAGGCCGAAACGTTTGTTAATTTTATAAACTTATTACCATTGTATTTAATTGTGGAATTATTTTTTTTTCGCTCTACCAGCGGCGCTAGCTCTTATTTGCCTTGTTTTATACTTTTTAAATGTATAATTATTGTAACTCTCAACCCATTGTTTATATATCTAAATTACACCAAGGACATTTCTGCCCACATCTACTGGGCGTATTGGGACGAACTGGTTCTAAAGAATGCTATCCTTTACAAAAGATAAAAAGCTCTCAATTTGAGGACAAACTTATTTCAGCTTGTTGTCCCTCAGAAGCGAGTAAAGGAAATTTTAGAGGAAACTCACGATTCTTCATCATGTGGATATTTCATGAGCAACAAGACTTCGGAAATGTTTTCATTGGGCCATGTGTAAGCAGGACGTGGAAGATTGATAAAGATTCTACAAGATCTGTTTCCAAGAAGAGTCCCTCAGGAAATGGAAAGTCCTGTTACAGATTTATAATGTTGGGGACTCCGTTCGAGAGGATTCAGATGGACGTCCTTGGCTCTCTTCCGACGACCTTGGCCGGAAATAGGTATTTGCTCGTTATCATAGATTGCTTCACAAAGTAGATGAAGGCTTTCCCATTACGTAATATTAGGACCAAGACAGTGCCCAGGATCTTTGTTGATCAGGTCATCTCCAGACATGGGATATCCTTGGACGTCCATATGGACTAGGAAAACAATTCCGAATCACAGTTGTTTGGAAAAGTCTAGGTCTACTCCACACTCAATTCATAGCCCCTCATCTATCTACACACATACACATACAAAACCCACTCTACCCGGCTCGACTCAACCCCTGCACCCGGGACCTGGCGCCATCTCACGTTCTCTGTTGGGACGAAAAATTGGGACCTCTCGCTCGCTCACCTTGTCCTAGCTCCGCCATTCTAATGTACTCGTTCGGGACGACGACATTTTATGTAACTCTCGCGTGAGTAAAAGGAAATTCGGATATCTTGCATACTCAGACAAGCAATATCAGCTTTTTCGGTACGATTCTCACAGTTAATAGATAATTCGTGTTGTTGTATAATTGTGTTACTCATTTTGACCAAATAAATGGCAATATTATACGTGTTTCTTACACATCCACGTGTTGCGCCTTTTATCACCTGAAATTTCCGGTACCGGACATCTAATCACCACTATCACGAGACATTCACAGAACCTCTCGAAACAGGAGTTGATATGTCTTTTAGAATAAGAAAGACAAGAACGACTGCTTAATCAAATGGACAAGTTGAGTGGCAACACCAGTCTATTGCTAATTATTTAGCGAAATATGTTTCCGAGAATTAGAGGAATTGGGATCGTTAGATATACATGGTTCTCTTGGCATATCGGTCTGCAAAGCATGAGAGTTGAGACCACAGGCGTGACTCCTGCTGAGTTACACTTTACCCAGAATCTAAGATTGTCCTTGAATAGGACGCCAGGTAAGCTGGCGAATCAAACAGATCCTGTCTATTAATGGCGGGTCTGGAGATTCCCTTTACACAAATTAATTTGCATCACAGCAACGACGAGTCGGCGATATTTGCCAGGAGCATGGCTGCGATACAGACGGCAATAGCACTTATCCAGAAGCCATGGCTTCTGAATAATTTTATTAAAAGTCTGAGTGGTTACAGATCTATTTTTAAAGCGAACATTCAGAACAAAATAAGGACATGTATTGTGGTCAAAGTATTAAATACAATCTTTATACCACAGCTCAGCTGCTAGGACATCAGTCATCCAATTGAGACTCAACTTAGCAGAAGGAAAACATATGGAAATGCTGGTAGGGTCAATCTACATGCCCTACAACTCTAGGGATCCACCATCTCAAAAGGAGGTCATAGACCTGATAGCATATGCTGAGGAAAGGAGGCTAGAACTTCTTCTGGATTGTGTTGCAAACTTTTACTATATAGAATGGAGGAGCACAAATATCAACCCGAGAAGGAAAGGCCTCTACAAATGTATCATGCAGTATGACCATCCTAAACAGACGATCGGAATCCATCTTTATAGATTGCAGAAGACAGGAGGCCATAGACGTCAACTTGTACAGAAAAAATGATAAGCCTAGTAAGGAGAGTGAACCTTTAGGTTTGAGTCACAGGCAAATTCGCTTTGCCCTCAAACATACTGAGGACAAGAAATGAGGTCGTAAATACATAGCCTGCAAGAGCTACAGGGCAGAGGCCATCCTGAAAAAAGTCCCTATCAGATTACATTCAACAAAGATCTTGGAAGTAGCGGTACAGTTCGTAAGCGACCTTATCTTAAAAGCCTATGAGGCGAATTGTTCAATAAAACCAAAACATCATCAGACCAAGGCTCTGTGGTGGAGCAAGGAGCTTTCAAAGCACAGGTCGGAGGTGAAAAGGTTATTCAACGAGTCAAAAGTACAAAAACGGCAGCAAATTAGGAAGCATTTAGAAACTTCCAACACTGCTATAGCAAGATAATAACCATCTCCAAGAAGAAAAGCTAGAGAAAGTTCTACGAAAGCATCGAGAGTGCTTCAGAAACATCCAGGCTTTTCAGGATCCTCAGCAAGGACGGCTTCTCCATCTGGGCTGCCTCAAGCTTCCAAATGGAAGATATACAGGGACAATAGATAAAACTCTAAAACATTTAATGTCTATTCATTTTCTAGGATTTAGGAAGAAATCTACAGTCTGTTCCATAAGAGCGTACTGGCTGTTTCTCCAAAAAAACACAGAATTGTAAAAAATTTGATTTGGATCTATTAATAAATTTTTTAAAAAACCAAAAATATAAAACTTAGGGCCAATATAGCTCTAAGACATGTCTCATAGGCTTGGAATAGCATCAGAGTAGTGTTTATATCCAAGCCTGGTAGAAATGGTCACATACAGGCCAAGGATTTCAGACCTGTCAGCCTCACGTCCTTTATTCTGAAAACCTTGAAAAGACTAGTCGATAGGTTCTTAAAAACTGGCCTCCTGATTGCTAGATTGCTGGCTTCCTCTCAATACGCCTATAGGGAGGGTGGATCAACAAATACTGCCCTATATCACCTTGTGAGTAGAGTTGAAACCCAGCTGGATGCAAAGGGCTACACCATAGGAGTCTTTGTAGTCATTGAAAGGGCTTTTGACAGCATCTCCAATATGGCAATTAAAGAGGCAATGATTGAGCACTAGAGATCCCAGGAGCACTTGTGAAATGGATACAAGACATACTTACAAATAGAAATCTAACTGTTAGTCACGGTAAGGAAATTCTAAAGGGGTGCCTGGCCACCTATGTGAATCTGGCACCCGACTTTAATAAAAACATTTTTTCTTATATGCATTCGATTCAGCTCGGTTTATACCCGTTTGTACCACTTTTTATTTCGTTTGTACCTCAAAGGGGTGAAAGTTATGAGGAATCAAAAAATCGTCAGCACCCCACTTTGAGATACAGTAATTTTCAAAATGCCATTCGATTAAGCATCGTTTGTACCCGTTTGTACCGCTTTTCGTTTCGTTTGTACCCCTACAGGGGTGGAAATACGGAATATTGAAAATTCGTG
>NJRL01002240.1:3635-17610 GCA_003063815.1 Aphaenogaster rudis
AATAGTGTAGTTTCAAAAAAATCGGAGGGTTCACCTATTCGGAACTCCACCCGTAATCATTACTACAGTGATTGAGCCAAATAGGCTTATGAAGATACGTGACTTCACCCTGTGTTATCTCAGAAGGGGGGCATTTCCGGACCCATGTTTATATGGACATTTTGTTTTGTTTTGATACGTAGCATCTATGGTTAAAGTTTGACGAGACCTTTTAGGAACACCCTGTATATTGCATGCATTCATTTAGATTTTTCACTATAGAATGCAAATGATGTAAATGTGCATTGACATATTTTACAATATTTTTTAATCCAACAAAAGTTGCTTTTTGCAATAGCGTACGGTTTTTTCGCTAGAGGCAGTAAATCCGACATCTCTTTATTGATATTTCCTGCGGAATGTTCCTGTTTTTTTTTATACGCAACCAATATAGACTTAGCACCGTTATAGGTTGAGGTAAAGTTGATGGAAATATTATCGATGATGAGAGTATTCGGCTTGACTTTACCATCTTCGCTTAAATACGCTTATGAGTTCCATGTTTTCTTGAAATTTCTGCCACGAGTCAGCGTTGAAGTAAATGTCATCTGCATAATTGCCGGTTAATTTGACCATCGGCATGAAGGCACCATCGTTAGATGTTTGCAGTCCCATGTGTATCCTCTTCGTATGCGAGCTATTGAGTCCGTACGTTGTCGATAACAACATATAAAACTGTTCGTTTCTTTCTTCATTGCTGCCCACTTGGAAATATCATACGTGTACTGGCGTTTATCGGAATTAGCGACTAACAACTGGCCATTGTTTTTGTTTACTTTTCCGTAAGTGCCAAATATAATCAAACACGGTGAACTGAAACTGGGAATTGTAAACTTATTTGTTTACGTTGTTGAGATTTCGAACGATGAGACGAATGAATTCACGTTTCTGGTGCTAGCTAAAATCTGGTATTCCTTTTGCGACGTTTATGAATTTAAGAGAAATATGGAACCTCTACACTCAAATCTTGTTGTAATTCCGTATAATCTCGAGAAGTATCTCAAATATCGATAAACGGAGTCTTTTTGATTCGCATAAGTCACTTCTGAAGCTATCGTAACGACAATGCAGATCTTCATGAAAGAAAAGTATCATGGAGTGTACCGGACATAACAATACACAAGGTGCTCCATTTTAATCGTCCCAGACAAATATTACCACAAGTATGTGTACAAAAAATGTTTCAAACAAAAGTTATATTGTCTGGGGGAAGACAAATAATAATAAAATTAATTTTCGGAAAACTCAATTTTTCAAAGTTAATAAAGGTCATCGCAATTTTTTAAATTGGAATCATATAATTTTTTAATAATATGATTCCTCTAAATATTCTGCATTTAAAAGTATTACGGTAAAATTATTAAAAAATCAATAGTTTACGAGATATTTTATACTTTATTCTGTCATATCTTGATATGAAATGTAGCAGAATAATGAGTTGTAGTACACGGGAGTATATAACGCGCGAGGACCTAAATGAGCTTACGTGGTGAAGATGCGCGGTGCGTACAGTAGGCCTATAAATAACTTTTAACGACATTGTTGTTAAAAGTAACAGAATTAAGCGTCAAGCAAGCCGAGCGAGCGGGATGACTGTATGCGACTGATTGAAAAGAAAAGCATTGTAACTATATTGCGAATAAAGCGCTATCCATACTGAACTGCAGTGTGAGTGCTACAAATTCAGAAGTAGGATTTAGTTTTAGCATGACTGTATGCGGAAAGGAAACCTATTAGTGTGGCACGAGAGAGACATGAGGTAATTTGCTTCGACTGTGTGCAGGTGACTAACTAAGTTAAATCCGAAGATTGAAACGATTCCACCCTGTGCACGAACGAGTGTTCAAAGGTCTAGATATTAAATAATAAAGCGAGCGTTTGTGAAGAAAACGTGCTTCCCGGTTACAAGTGCAACAAAGACAGTCTATCCGATTTGTACGCGTACGGATTAGGATAAAAAAAGATAGCCGTGGTCGTAATGCGTGCGAGCGAGACCCGATCGCTTTTGAGAAGTGCAATAAAAAACTCTGCCGTCGCGTGCGCGTGACAAGGACGTGCTTATTGGTCTTGAGTGCAATAAAGACAATAGTATCACTAGCGCAGCTAAGTGAGTGCAGTGAAAGAAAACACGTTAATGAACCACAAACGATTATCTATGTTAAAAATGGAACCTCATGCACCTAGTATAATATAACTGAAAAAATATACCAAGGCAATATAGACAGCCAGAAAAGCAAAATTAACTGCAAGGATGTAACAAGCAGACCATTTTAGTGCCTGGATACACGAAACGGTTAAGCAGTACTCGACTGAAGATAACTTTGAGAATGGCGGCCAAGAAGAAAAGACAGCACAGGCAAGAGAAGTTATACGATCGGTATGTGGAAATCTATCCCAACGAGAAATTAAACTATTGACCAAGGAACGCGATTTAATGCAAAGAGAAGTCGAACTTTTATATTGAGAAACCAATTTATTACGGACGTCTTCGAAATATAGTGTTGCGACCGCGTCGCCCGTTGTGGTTCTCGTGCCGCTGCGCTGCATCGACGTGAAGTTACGACAAGAAGAAGAACATCGTCACCCTGACGACAACGATCAACGCTTATCGGAGTCTCCAAGCCGAACGGACGTGTAATTTCCGTGTTTCTGTTACCGCTGTATTTTTTTAGTTCATTAAAGGAGTTGTGAGAGTTCTTTCTTAATTAAGAGCGTGTTCCTTATTTCCTACTACGCACGCGTGTGCCGCTCGCGTACGGGCAACTTCCGAGTGCGCGAGTACAATATTTTGAAAATTGGTGTGACACGAGCGAAATTGGGAGAGCAGCTTTTCGGAGGAAAGGAATTCCGTTGCCCAGAGAGCTCTACGGTGCGGTTCAACTATTTTTTTTCTGAAAACTGCCTCATCTACTGTTTTTCATCCGTGGTTTTCCCGTGGATCTTTGGACAAATGCAAAGGCAGGAGCTTGGGGAGTCTTTTGGACGAAGGGTCCACGGAAGTGTTTGATTCCTCCCCCCCCCACAAGTTCGAAAAACGAAGAAACAAGCGCACAAGCCTCAAGAGTAAGAAGACGAGAGAAGAGCTGAACAAGAAGAAGATCTTATCACAACCGGGGGGCGACAGAAATTTCGCCGCTACTAGGAAGGTGCGTAGAGAGATCGCCGGCGTCTGGGTGGACTGGCCACCCTCCTAGAGAAAGCGGTCTGAGATCCATCCCTAAGGAGGCACCAGAGGACGAGAAACAATTTTGAAGGAACGGTGCTCAGTAGCCCGGAGCTGGGCTCAAGGAGAGCGGGAAGCCGTTCAGAGGATCCGGGATTTTTGTTTGAGAAAGGCGGACTCTACGTGCTACTCCCCAGCAAAATTGTCGGGACGACAATCTGAAAGAGGAGGGGGGTAGTGCTGTGACCGCGTCGCCCGTTGTGGTTCTCGCGCCGATGCGCTGCATCGACGTGAAGTTACAACAAGAAGAGGAACGTCGTCGCGACGACCCTGACGACAACGATCAACGCTTATCGATCGGAGTCTCCGAGTCGATCGGACGTGTAATTTCCGTGTTTCTATTACCGCTGTATTTTTCTAGTTCATTAAAGGAGTTGTGAGAGTTCTTTCTTAATTGTTCCTTATTTTCTATCGCGCACACGTGTGCCGCTCGCGTACGGGCAACTTCCGAGTGCGCGAGTGGAACAATAGCTTGTCTACAGTTTCTCAGACTACATTGAGCATTAAGGACTTCAGCGACTTCCTCAGCGAATACAATGGGTCAGGCAATTACTTTAAACGTTGGAAGGCTCAAATTAACTTATTCAGAGACACGAATAAGTTTAAAAAGCCTCGAAAATTAGACGGTTTAAAGTTGAATGGAAAAACAGCTGATTGGTATTTCTCTTTAGTCGAACATTTGTCAATGAGAGTGGATAAGCTGCTTGGAGAAAATGGACACTATATTCAACCAGCCTATGAATAGATTAGAGAGAAAAACATTTATTTGAGAACCAAATATGGGAGGAGAGTGAAACATTAAATGATTATTGCCACGACAAGGTGATAAAATCCGATAGCTGAAGAAGAAATGATTGACTATATCATCAATGGAATACTTAAAAAACCACGTGAGGATGCATTCCTTTTTTATGGTATTAGGTTATTCGGAAAGTTTGTTCCAAATTTCGCGCACTTCGCGTTGCTATGCTATCAGTGAGAGTGAAGCCGCTCCACATGATTTTGTATTTCTCAATAAACCTTATCGGATCTGTGAACCCGCCAAGGGAACCTCGCAGGCCTTCCTAAGTGCAACCATTTCGACAGAAATCAGGTGGAAAGATGGAGAACCAAAAGGTCCACTTTAACCGTGTGATGCTGTATTGCTTCAAGTGTGGCTTTACGGCTTCGCAGACCCTGAATGAGATGTCCTCTGTGTATGGAGATGCCTGCGTCACTCATCAGACAGTTCTCAACTCGACTGGATGTCTGGGTGCCACACGAAATGGGTGAACGGCAGCTGATGGAACATGTAAACACCTGCGATATGCTGCTTCAACGGCACCAAAAGGAACCTTTTTTGAAGAGAATCATAACGGACGATGAAAGTTGGATCCTATACAACAATGTTAGCCGTAAGAGATTGTGGAGAACCAGCGGTGCGTCTGCGCAAACAGTTAAAGTCCCAAACCGGGGCTTCACCCACACACACACACAAAGAAAGTTCTTCTGAGCATCTGGTGGGATTTTAAGGGCGTGGTGTATTATGAGCTTCTTAAGCCGAACGACACCATCAACGCGGGAAATACAGTCTTCAGCTGGACGAATTGAATGCTGTCATTGCACGGAAGCGTCCTGAATTGGCCAACAGGCGTGGAGTTGTCTTTCACCATGATTATGGTGAACCACTAGACCTCACGTCGCGATGTCCATCCGTAGGAAGCTACTGGACTTCGAATGGGACGTTCTTCCTCATTCTCCGTAATCCACTTCGATCAATTCTTCGCCAGGAAGAAACCTTCGTTTTGGAGCAAAGGCATTATTCAGCTACCTGAGAGATGGGCCAAGGTCATTGAACAAAACGGTACATATTTGCTTCAATAAAGTTACACTTTGAGTAAAATATTGCAACCTGAACTTACATAGAAGATTTGAAACGAATTTTCCGAACAACCTAATACAAGAGTTGACGAAATTGTTTCAAAGGATCACATTAGAAGCACCCGACACTTCTCTAGCTGGCCGTGAAGGTTCGGGTATTAATAGTTTCAAGTCTAAAGCCGCCTTTCCGAAAATGGCCTCAAAAGATAGTCCAAGGCCAAGACCCAGAGGTCTGATAAGGTGTTACCAGTGTGATGAGACAAACCATTACGCAAAGGATTACCCCACTAAAAAAAAGAAACTCAAGGAGTTAAGTATAGACAAAAGGACTGGTTCAGGTAGTAAAAAAGTTGATCGTCAGACTTAGTAGAAGAAGGCGAACAGCTAGCATCAACGAATAGTGAATCCGACGGCTACGACCACTCTGAAGAAGGAAACGAAATCCATTTTGTGGACATGTACGAAGAGCCTCAAGATGTAGTTCAAACAGTAACTGATTTACAAATTTAAGGAAGTGCATCACTTTCATGTACGGCCAAAGTGATATTGAATATCCGGTCACTCTTGTTAGGGAAGGTCTAATAAACAGCGTTGATATACAAACACTGGAACAAGAATGGAATAGATATCGTGGCATTCAAAATTTCAGGTAAAAGGAGTAGTTAAACCTAACATTACCATGGATGGTTGTAGCAAACCTATAACCATTAATGTAGTATCAGATGACACGATATCCCTTCCATTATTGATAGATGAAAGACGTGTTAAAATCTTTTAATTAACCGTTTAACTAATCCAGTTTTTGATAAGGTCGTGAGCAAGATTCTACTTGTTTGTAACAATTTAAATATTACGTTGATATTAATGTAAATTGCGATGTTCTTCCGAGCGCTTGTAAGTTGTTAAAAAATGCCTTCATCGATTGCTACGTAAAACCCATTTGCCTGGAAGTTCCTGAGATGCGGATAGAGGCTACTTTAACTTTAAAAGACAATAAACCAGTGCAGTTTGGTTCTAGAAGATTAGCTTTTTCAGAAAAAGAAAAGATCTGTCAGATATTAGATGATTTGTTGGAAAGAAAAGTAATAAGAAAAAGTGTTTCAGAGTACGCTTCCCCAATTATACTGGTTCAGAAAAAAATAGGAAATATTAGGATATACGCGTAGATTACTGCGCATTAAACAAGATTCTAATACGTGATACTTTTACCTTTAATAGATTATCAACTGAATGTATTACGAGGTAAACACTCCTACAGTTCAGTTGGATCTTAAAGATGGCTTTAAGATCCAACTGAACTGTATCATATTGCGATGGCACTGGATTCGATAAAATATATGTCGTTTGTAACTCCACTGCGTCAGTTCGAGTTTTTACGAATGTCGTTTAGCCTTAAGATTGGACACCAGCTATTCCAACGATTGAATGAAACTATGGCGGAATTGGGCTGGTAATGTTGTTGTCTGTATGGAAGATATTTTAGTTGCTACGGACACATTAGGATTACATGTTGATGTTTTAAAAGAAGTTTTCATGTTTCTAATTAACAATAAACTCAAGCTGAAACTGGAGACATGTGCCTTCTTATATACTGAAATAGAGTATTTAGAGTATAAAATATCGAAAGAGGAAATATAACCCACAGATAAAAGCATCATGATCGTGCAGAATTTCTCCAAACCCAAAACGATTAAGAAAGTCCATTCTTTTGTTGGGTTAGCTTTTGAAAGTTCATTAAACATTTTTCCATTATTGCTCGACAGCTATATCATCTGTTTAAAAAAAAGATGCCGCTTTCGAATTCAAAGATTGTGAAAGAAACACGTTTGTAGCGCTAAAAAATAAATGAGTGGGGGCACCAATCTTAACCGTGTACGATCCAAAAGCATTGCGATGCAAACGTTCATGGGTTCGGAGCAATTCTGATGCAAAAATAGAGTAATAACATGATGGATCCCGTATTTTACTTCAATTGTCGGACTACCAAAGCTGAGGCGCAATACCATATAGCTTTGAGCTGAAAATGTTGGTTATTGTATACGTTTTGCATATATAAGTTCCGAATTTAACTGCAGGATATAATCTTTCTTTTATAATTGTCTCGGACTATAGCGCAGTCAGTCAGATGTTAGGAAAGCGTAACATTAACGCCCGTATACTGAGATAAAGTCTCGAACTTCAAAACTTTGATTTTAAGGTGATACATAGATCAGGTTCTAAAATGTGATGCGCTGAGCAGATCTTTCGGAATCTTAGTGATCGAGAACAATCCATTCGAATGAAACTGCACTGTCCTACAGGGCCAAGATCCCAAAATCAAAAATATCACGCAGAGACTAGAATCAGCGAAAAATCTGCTATACGAGTTACGAAACGGTTTAGTTTATAAGAAATACGGCGCAAACTTCTTGTTTCTTATACACAAATAAATGGAAAAACATGTTTTATTTCGTTACCATAACAAGATGGATGGGCGTGCTTGTCATTGCGTGGCGAGAATGCGTGATGCGCACACGCGAGTAGAGCGAGTGGGACGACTGCATGCAACTGATTAAAAAGAAAGGCATTGTAACTACGAACATTTACTTGTAAAAAAAGTGCTACCCGCAATATTGAATTGTGTGAGTTCTACAGAAATGAATCAACTGGTGTAAAGAAAACACATAGCTACTTTTCAAAAATATTTGTAATTGCTTATTACAAATTGCATTATTGTTTTGAGAAACAACTATATGTTTTCTTCGTATTAATTGATTCACCTCATTATTCTGTGCATAAAAGTATTAAGGTAACAGTTATCAAAAATTAATTAGTTTACAAAAATTTTATATTTCACATCAAGATATGCCAGATTAAAAAAGGAACCTTAAAAAATTGATTTTTTCGAAAATCAATTTTACCATTATTTGTCTTCCTTTAGCTTTAGGCCATACAATTTTTGTTTGAAACTTTTTTTTGCACATCGCACACCTGCGATAATATTTGTCTGGGGCGATTAAAATGGACCACCCTGTGTGTATACATACGTATAGGAGAAGATGCTAAAGAAAATTTTCTCTCTTCTTTTACTGTGATGATAAATATCACAAAAATAATTAGAAGAGATAAAGATAAAGAAAAATTGTGTGAGGAATTACATATGTATACATGTAGCATGTTTTTAGAATTCTTGATTATATCCGTTCTGTCGATAGAACTTCTTTCTCTTTTCTGACAATGTATTTTAATGATTAATAAGCGTTGTAAGAAATGTGAGAAATTAGCTACCTGATTGTTGTCAGTCACAATTTAGGGTTTAAATAGTTGATTTTAAGTTTAGGAGTTATCCCTATCTTTTTACATTTGGCGGTTACTGGCGTTTCTTATTCTAAGTTTACTATGTCTTATCGACACACATGTAGTTATTATTATTTTTATAGATAGCCTCTACATTGATTTGCGGACTTACCATTGTTTTGCTACGAGTCGTGAATATATACAGAGACTATGTTACAGGACGACGAATGCACGATTAAAATTTCGTCGGCTTATAATCATGATCAAGGCACGGATAGATGTGTACCTTCTGTTACGTGCAGACCCTAGGATTCAATGATTTCTCTTTCAATGGTAATAAAGGAAAGATTATGGAGGAGGTATTAGAGGAAGGGCGTAACAAAAACCATCTCGCAAGTAAACGCACTGAGGCGCGTGCTGCGAGTCGAACGCACGTTTATGGCTCCAGATGTGAGTCAACGTTCTGTAAGGACGCTAAGACCCTCTGTGAGCTCGGTGTTATCGTTGGTTCTTTATTTTGGTCAGAGAACTGAATCTCTTTAATCAGGGAGTGGACGTCGTGCGATCTAAATGGATCCATCTGGAATATGATCGGTTCATTGTATAAACTAGGTGACCTGATTGTATAATATATCGAAGAGACCTTGTCAAAATTGCCAAAAGGTGGGTCCGGAATAGGAATGTCTTCGACGAATTGCTCGGTTGACGTGGAGCCAGCCGGAGAAGAGGGAGGAAGCTCGGGTTCCGGAGGAAAAGTGGGGAATATCGCGGTTCGATGTCTCCCGGTGATGTAGGTGATTCTTCGAAAATAAAAACGGAGGAATAACAAGGTTTGGGGAACAATGGAAAAGAAAAAGGTGATGCGTGATCAGGGGAAGCCTCTTGCTACAAAGTCACAATTTTTTAACATTTTTAAATAGCAATAAATCTCAGCGAAAAATCATACCTGCTAATCATTCAAAAATATTATCAATATCAATGAACTTACGTGTCTGCTAACATCATATATTTATAATATATTTAAAAATTCTTGAAATGTTATACGTAGGAAGTATTACGAAGACTTTCAAACATTTGGTGTTAAATAATTGTAATTACGAAAAAAAATCAAGAGCGAAAACTAACTGTCAAAAACCTTTCACTAGAATGCAATGAATTATTATTCAAAGTTACTTATCTGGTTAAATTACTGTGGGAGTATTCTAAAATAAAAAATACAAAATTTGATTGTAGTTATTTTCATTTATTAGGGGAACTGGGGGCACTATGAGACACAAAACCAATTTTTATTAAAATTTTTGTTTCTGTCAACAATATGGATTTTTTAACCAATATATTTTGAAGAGTAGATATTTGTTTATTAAAGGAAATAATGATTCGTGATAAAAAATGTTTAAGAAAGTTTAAAAAAGCAAAAGAAAAAAAGTTGATTTTGTCTCATTGTTCCCTACTGGGCACATTGAGACAGGTACTGGGGTACAATGAGACAGAAAAGTATAGGATAGATTTAATTTTTAACAAAATACTTATTTTATATTTTAATTATTTATTTAATGTAAGAATGAAGAAATACAATAGGTATTATTACAATAGGTACTTAATAACTTAACGTTTAGAAAAAAAAAATATCTTTATATCCAATTATTGCACAATAATAAATTAAAATTTTGGAGGCGACAGTGTGGTCTAGTGGTAGAGCGCCAGACTCGTAATCTGTAATACCAGGTTCGAGTCCACTAGATCAGGTAAACATGGATATTATTATTTTCGACACTGCGCTCCCTGCCGGGAAGAGGATTCCCAGTAGGTAAAACTGGGCTCTGTCTTTCGGAAGAGACGTTAAGATGTTGGTGCCCCAAACGGGCAAAGAGTAGGAGTTGTAGGAAAGGATGAGAAGGGAGAAAATGCAAACCCCATTGGGGACGCAGTATAATTCCATTTATCCATTTAAATCAAAATTTTGGTAAAACCTTAGTTTAATATAAAAAACAAATTGCAAAATAATAAAAGGATTATTATAACATTATTTTATCTTAATATTTAAACGTTGAAAATTAATATTAAATTTGGAATTATTTTGTTGCCTTTTGCTTTGTCTATAAAATATAGGATGTGGCAATATCATTTTAATATCTTTTAATGCGACAGCTTTTATGTCAGAAATTTTTGGATATTTAAATTTCTGGTATTTATTTGACATTCTTAAGGGCCAATTTCACCAACCACGGTTAACTTAACCGGCCGGTTATTCCATTGGAATTGACCAATCGCATTTGTTAATTTTGCTTAACGACAAATGCAATTGGTCAATTCCAATGGAATAACCGGTCGGTTAAGTTAACCGTGGTTAGTGAAATTGGCCCTAAGTAGCTTATATCAAACTCATCATCATCTGATTTGTTGCTTATTAGTTTGCCTACATAATAAATTTCACTACGCTTTGTAAGGAACTGTACTAGTACAAAATCTCCCTCTTTTGGTTGCCTTTCTAATTCGCCAAATCCTTCTGGTTCTTCTAAATCAGGAAAGGTTTCATCTAAAGATGAATCAGAAGTTGAAGGTAACATTTCAGGTTCATCAGATCCTTCATTTTCTTTCTGAGTTATTTTTTTTGTTTTAACTTTCTTGGGGAGCACTTTTTTCAGTGCAGTACGAGAGGCAATTTCATTTTTCTCGGGCGAATCGGTTGCAATAATGCATTTTTTTTTTTCTACCTCTGTTGGAAGGTTTTTGTGGACCTGCTTTAGGATATCTCTTGAACACAGAAGGACTCATGAACGTTTTTGGGTTTTTATTAGCTAATTATGTATTGTCCATCACAGGAGATGAAATTTCCTGTACAGAAAAGGAAGTTGATGGACCTTTTTGTTAATTTGGAAATCAGTGTCAAATTGATTTGAATTCGCTACAGGAGAACTAATATTCTCAGGAACAGGCCTGTTGGTTATATGGGTTGGAAGAAAATCAGCATCTGTGAATATTTCTTTATCAAAAGGAAAAATGCCTGTTTTACGGAAACCAGCTATGATGTTTTGGGATGTCATCGACCTTTCCCATGCAGTTTTAACACAAGCTGCAATTTGATAAATAGTTAAAGGAGTTGCATGAGAATCCAACTATGATTTTACTGCAGCATTATAGTAAGTTTTGAATGATAAAAACACTGCTACATCCAAGGGCTACATTTTATCAGAACAGTGAGGAGGCAATGTTAAAATAATTACACTATTGTCTTTTGCGAGGTCTAAGCAGTCAATTGACAGGTGGCTTTCATGATTATCATACACAAGTAACGTTGGATTACTTTTAGACGAACAAGTATGTTTAATAAAATGGCGAATTACTTCTACAAACAATTGTGCAGTCATCCAACCAGACGAGTTAGCAAAACCCAAAGTATTAGCTGGTGCTTCATTTATCATATGTGATTGAAAACGTACTCGGAGGAATATCATTGCGGGGGGCAGACTATTGCCGTTAGCACCAATGATACAGCAAACAGTAACAAGAGAGCCTTTTTCATCGCTGGTTATTTGGTGAACTTGTTTAATTCTCTTTTCAGCAATCACTTTTTGAGGAGTCTGCACTGTAGTTATACCAGCTTCATAAAGATTATACAATCTACTACCATTAGCAAACATTTGATTTCTTGACATAATATCTGACAGTTTTTTGAAAAATACATTGTCATTGTATTTATTAAAGGCTGTTGCACGAGCAATGCTACGAGCCTCAGGTAATCTTAAACTAAGACGTTTATTTCGTTCCATAAATCCTTGTAACCAATCAATTCCTGCTAATTTCTTAGTAATCCAAGAATAAGGAATTTTTTGGATATTGTTTTTTACTGCAGTTTCATATACTAGACGCCGACAGTCCGTTGTTGACAATGGGAAATTCATTTTTGAACAAGTTAATAAAATACTGTCCAAGTTGTGATTCCTGTTCAGTGGTGAAAATTTTTCGGTTATCATACTGAGGCTTCATGTTTATTTCTGTGCCTGGGTCTACAGTTCTCTTTTTTTTACATACCTGACAGCAGACATGGGCACTTTTTATTTGAATAACAAATAAAAGATAATATTTGCAAATAAAATGTTATTCAAATACTTTTTTATTTATTATTTGCAAATAATATTTAAAAATTAGTTGTCATAATGGGAACAAATCAAAATAATTTATTCAAAAATAAATTGTTTTGGAAAAAATTCTAATAATTATCTTTAAATAAACTTTTATTTGAATAAACAAAAACAAGTAATTTTTAAATAATTTTAGAAAAAACATTTTTTAACAGCAATTTCTAATAGCAACTCATATTTTTTCATAACAAATAACAAAAAACGCTAGTAACATTAAATACATAATATTAAGTACATAATGAGCTATAGTTTAATTATATCATTAGCTCTTGCGAGATTCCTCATTTCAAACATTTGATCAGTTAGATTGCCAGACCTTGGCATATCAATCATCGTCGCAAAAGAAAACAGCCTTTCTACTGGCGCTGACAAAGGAAGTATACAATTAAATTTCGTGAAAACAGTTTTCACATTCGGAAAGTCATTTAACATTGTGAGGTCCCTTCTCTTGTCACCAAAATATCTTAATACCTGAATAAAAAGAAGAGAAAAAACTAATAATGTTGATGAGCTTTAAAATAGTTAACTATAAGAATGAAATAAACAATCGTTCATACCCCAAGTTCTGCTTGTTGATAAATATTCTCAGTAGGTACAATAGGCCGGTTCTCTAACTCGGGAGCTCTGAGGGGGGTGCGGGGCGGGGGGACTTCGTAGGCGAGGGGGGTGACGTCACCCGGAGGCGGGGGGACTTTGTAGGCGAGGGGGGGGGGTATTATCAAGGGTTCGTATTAAGAGTGTCGATGACAGACAGCTATTTGTATAAATAAACAAAAGCGAGTGTCAAGCGTCGATGCCCGGCTATTAGAAGTTGATTTATTTATAAACAGTTTTTCTTTCGAAGTGTACGGCGGAAATTTTTTGAGGGGGGGGATACCCGTCATAATTTTTCTAGAAAGAGCCACTTATCTCTAGGGTTCCCGGCGAGCGCCGATGACATACCGCTATTTGTATATATAAACAAAAGCGAGCGCCGATGTCAAGCGCCGATGCCCGGCTATTAGAAGTTGATTTATTTATAAACAGTTTTTCTTTCGAAGTGTACGGCGGAAATTTTTTTTGAGCAGGAAAAGGGGGGAGCCGCTAGGGTGCGTGTCGAAACATGTTTCGCAGCGCCGTTTGGTTCTAACCCTAGAGCTCCGAGGGGGGGAGCGAGGAAGACGGGTTCCCATGGCGAGAGGACCGCGATGCAAGGGAGGGGAAATACGTCACTAGGAGCGAGGGTCCGAGAGAGGGGGAAATACGTCACGTGGTACAGCCGCCGCCGCAGCCACCGCCGTAGCCGCCGCCGCGTCGCCGCCTCCGCATTCGTTCTCTCTCTCCCTCCCATTGCGGACCCCTTCTCTCTCCCTCCAACCCATTGCGGACCCCATACATGTGTTTCTCTCTCTCTCCCTCTCACTTACCATCTTTTCCCACTCCTTATGCACAAGCG
>NJRL01002242.1:11955-27080 GCA_003063815.1 Aphaenogaster rudis
TGGACCTTTATTGCACTAGTTCAGAAGTGCAGCGAAAAAGAACAGACCACTTTCTCTCGTAGGAGTTGTAGGTTGACTTCGTTTCTCTAGAGAGAGACTCTCCTTTAGCAGCAACGTATTTGTCGATCTTTCATCGCGAATAATTAATATGTTCGAGAGAAAATTGAAAGCGCTTGGCTACTTGGAATGGGACAAAGTTAACGGAAATGGTAGGTAACATTTGACACATGTCATAACCTATATGCAACGTTGGACGGGGAAGATGAAAAGCTTTAAGAATATTATATAGATTCATTAAGAACCTGAAAAGATTAATATAAAGACACAGTAAATAGTTACAAGTTTGAGCCATTTTGTGCTGTGTAATCCTGGGGCAGGTTTAAAGGCACCTGTACTGACCTATACAGTCATCATCCGGTGACGCATAACCAAAAAAAGCCGCTCTGCGAATTTTGACGTATACTATTTCATTAATATCCATGAAGTATCGTGGAACTCGGCTATATTTGCAACAATATATATTCCACGATATTTGCTTTTCTACTCGTAATATCGGGTTTTGCACTTCGCCATTAACATATTGTTAAGAATATTTCGATTGTAAAAATTGTTACAATATTGCATCAGATATTTCTTATTTGTGGAACGAACAGAAAGAAGCTTCTTAGGGAATGTAATATTGATACAGTATTGTAATATTTCAGATACTCAGCACTTCAGGAAGGTGATTGTATGGTTGGAAGATCAGAAGATACGTCATTATACTATAGATGATCGTAAGAAATTGAGGGACATTACCTCCTCGGAATGGCCAATGGCTTTCGAAAAGTACTGCAATGATGTCAAGTGCCCTATAACCAAGAACGAGATTGATCAATTAGAGTGGTTCATAGGATATGCTGTTTGTCTCGAGTTTGAAGATGACTGTAAGTAGGATCGAAACAATATGGAACTAAAGCTTTAAAAGGCATATTTACAATAAATTGTGAATACAAGTTCCATAAGGGTTTGGATAGTCATTAGTTTATTCTGCCTTTTCTTCGATTGTCTAATCAATAAATAATAAAATGTTGATAGAATATGTATATAATTTATTTTACTAGGCCAGAAATATCAACAAGTCGTAGGGAGTAAGACAAAAGATAAAAAGGAGGTAAAAGTACCTAGCATCAAATCCACGAATCCTCTAGATAATTTAAATTGTAAGTATATGTTGTGCTGCGCAATATTTTGTGCAGGGATGTATCATACGCGGCAATATAATCTAAATGTATCGTTTCTATCTTTTTCAGTTGATAGTGACGCTTTTAAGAACGGAGTTAATTCAATAGCCAAGTTACTGAACGTACCGAAACACTCTGATCATCTTGTAACGCTACAAGCGTGCAGCAAACTCGTGTGTAACAAGTTGAATGCGGACGCGATTAAGCAACCTAATAATGCTGTGAATACCAAGGGTAAATCCTTGACGAAGATGATAGGGCCCAGTTTTAACATGGGTGATGTGATGTTAGACAATGCCGCCAAAGGCCTTTCCTTGTTGTACATTCAGGATCTCAGGAATCTCCAGACAAAGATTAACGAGACGATAGTCGCTGTGCAAAATATAACGGCTAATCCGAAAACTGACACCAAATTAGGAAAAGTTGGTAAATGAATGACTCCTCGTATATTTTACATTTTAGAAAGGCAGGTATTTGATACCTTGAACGAGGAATATAGACTGTATCAAATTAGCAAAATATTTAATGTCACGTACACGTCTCAAAACAATCTCAAACTAAAAGCGTTTGTACTATAAAACGGGATATCTGATTGTAATGTAAATGTTAATTTATTTTTACTTTGTGCCAAATCTGTGAATATATCCCGATTTTGCAAGGAAACTGTGTAACATTTGTTTCTCTTGTACAAAATTGGTATATATACATTATGTAAGCATAAATTTGCTAGTGTAACAAAAATACTCAGTATGTGCAAATAAAAATCATGCTGTTGATTTATACGTAAATACTGGAAACATTAGAATATACCATTTTAATCGCATCACATTAGGATATATAAATATCAAGCAATATATATAAATTTGATTCCGATTTATTTATAATTCTTAATGAGCATGTTAAGTTCTTATATTATGAAAATTAGTTTGTTCTGAGTTACTATTATATTACAAGTGTCCAAATAATCTATAATATTATTCTATTATATTGTGAAAAAATATATTTTCTTTAAAAGGATAAAATATAAGTTTATTTAATATATAGCACACATATGTGTCAAATGCGTACAATAGAACATATGCGTACAAATGTATTATTTTAGATTGCTAAGATAAATTCATTTCTTTATAATTCTTTGGTCACCTTTTAAAAACTGATTTATATTTAATATATATATCTGTAGCTGTAATGTATCTAGAGAGGAGATAGTAACCAAAATCCCGAGAGCATATTCAAAGGAAAAAAGAAAAGAAACTGCCTTCTATTACTGAACACTTTATTGAAAAAATCTGTTGTATATATATTTTTGAATCCGATACATATCTCATAGGATTTAAAAAAATTGTTGGTAAAGTTAGATGTTATTGGTCGCATAATTGTTACAACGTAATTTTATACAGCACATCTGAATAGAAAACAAATTATGAATTATTTATAATATCAATAAATGAGCTTTTTGTAAACGTGTATACGTCCATTTGTCAAATTATCTGCTTGTCATTTCCTTGCTTTTATTATCTATTTCAAATTTACTTATAGTACTAGAATCCATTAAATATAAATTACTGTAATATGTATAAGAAGATACGCACATGGATATATGTATATATAGGAATGTATAATACCACCTCTTACATATTTCGAATATTTCAGAAATACTGGAAGGCAATTATGTTTGTGCAGATTTAAATAAAAATTTAAACCTATCTTTTAGGAAGATACAAGTGAAAAATTACAAAATTATTTATATTTAGAAGATTCTCGATTTAAAATATACTAACTGTAGAGAAGATATACATTCCTCTTATGCTTTCCAGTAGCTCTGACATGTCATAAGCGAGTATAACAGTATAACAGTTTTAACAAATCTTTTGAAGTAGTAAAAAGCGTATATTTCTATTTACACATTATCAAGAATTGTATTATTTTCAAATCTTCAATATTAAAAGCATATTATTTATTGATAAATATATATATGTAGTGGCAAGCATAAAGCATACATCAGCTATTGACTATATTCATTAATTGTCAATGCATTCGTACATATTACAGATATATTTGTCAATATCTCTGCTCATTATAATTATTTTTAAAAAATCGATGCCTCATATGTATATATACATATTGAATTTCTCATCCATATTTCTCTAAAAAGAAAGTGTTTATTCTACACTTCCAAAGGAATTAATTAAATTAAGGGGAACTAAGTGTATTGTAAAATTATATATATTTATAAAAATATGATAGTTATCACAGAATTTATGAATATCAGTTTTGTCAATATATTAATGCAGCATCTTGAGTATAAAGTCTATATATATATATTCATTTTGGTGATATTCTGAGGAATTTTTATAAGAAGCCTGTGACGTGATATGTTCAAACATGATTTCTATTTTGAGACTTTGCTTAAGTTATAATATGAACACGCCTAGATTTTATATAATATACACGATTTCTTCCTGCCATCACAGTTTTTGATATTGCATTAGAAACTGAATACTTATTTTATATATTTGTTAAAATCCCATTAAGAAATACATTGTAATGATAATATATTTTCTTGTATACGCGATATTATAAATTAATAACAGATATTATAACTTAATAACGATTTAATATTCTGTTTCGAAAATAATATTTAATCCACAAGTATGTATTTCTGTATCATGTGAAAATCTATATGTGTAACCACTGTTTGAAAGCAGTTTCTACAGCAAGTCGATTACAAATATTAATAAGCACGAATTAAAATAATTTCTATATTTTTTTATTATTAAAGTAAAGAGATTTTATGTAAGTGCATATTTTAATGTAGATTATGCTTCGTCTACTAAGGCACTCTATACTGAAGCTTTGTCATGTAATATATTATCAGAATTATCTTATTTTCGGCAGAATATATTTCCTGGTTGTAAGCCAGAGTTTATAATCTAAATGAAATATGAGACAATCTACATTTATGATATATAAAGGAAATATCGCGCGAGTTATGAACAATTTTGTACTTGCAACTTAACATAAAATCTTATCTAATGAAGAACAAGTTCTTTTTAAGACAAATTCGATATACAATTTTGTTTAGAAATCTCATAAGATGCTATGACAGTGTGCTTAATTACGTGAGCAATTTTATAAACACATTTCTATGCATATAACGTAACAGCAAGTTATCAGTATAACTTCTTATATCTACAAAATATAACAGATTAAAAATTGATAGAGCAACAAATGCAATACTTAAGTAATTTCTGTTGTATTTGTTGTAAATTATGTGCATCCTTTAAGCTAGCGCGATTCGTGATTCACGATTCACTGTTTGTACAGTGTAACTCTATAAATGAATCAACACATTGACTAATTCGTGTTGATTTGCACCCTTTAAGTTTGTTAAAAAATCGCTCCAGATTCAAATGGTAGACAACGAATGTGAACTCGATGAATCTGCCTATTCGCACTATTCACAAACTGCGAGTCTCGAATCACGAATTGCGCAGTCTAGCGCTAGCTTTAAGGTTCATAATACATATTTTTATGTCCAGAGATTTCTCAGGAAACAAGAAGGAAGCTTTTTTTCTATAACAATATAAAATAATGTGTAGATAGTTACGAAAGTCTACATCTATCTCGGTTTCCAGAAGGCACTGGTTGTAACATACGTCTGTTTCTCTCCTCGTCGTCTAAGGAAGCTTGGAGAGCTCTAGCTAATGCTTCATCTTCGGTCATTGTCCCTTGAAGGCTCCGGAATGGATGCGAGTTGCTGTTGCTGCTATTCTGGGATATTGTCGTTTGACTTTTCTTATTTAGTGCCTCCAATCTGCGTAGTCTCAACGCCTCTTCCGCTCCGATGCAAGCGTGATCGGTGGGGTGCCTGTGCTTTAAGCAAAAATTGGCACCGCATTCGCTGCACTTTACCGGCACCATCTCTTTGACCTTGCATCCCTTCGAAGAACACTTGTTGGAGAATACCTTCCTACGATTTTCTCTACAGTCGTTGTCCATATGCAATCCCACGGCCACATCGGGCAGATCGCCGCGTTTTATTGGTATAGGAACATCGCACAACGGGCACACAGGCACCTGTACGTCCTTCTTATACATGCTGGGGCAGCTGTGACTTGTATAAGTTATATGATCCGTGCAAAAGATTCCCTTGCAGGCGTCACATTTTAGAGGTAAAAAATCCAAGCGATTGCATGTACTCTCGGAGCAATGTTCCCCCACATTTGGAAATTCCATTTCGATTATGTTGCACTTATCCCTTTTACCAGATATATCTGCAAAGATAATTTAACAAAATAGTAAACTTAAAAAAAGGCAAACTACGAGGGCATAAATTATATCCTCTTTGAAAATAAGCATATCAATTGGTTAGATTGATCTTATTCTCGAAGGTAGAAAATGAAAATGGAAATAGTGTCTATTCTGAAAAAGATCAAGCGCTGCTTGCTTAACTAAGCAAAGTTGATCCCTTCGCAGACCACGTGTAATTTTGCTACTTCCGTCGACCACCTGGGTCTTTCAGGGCCAGTTAAGATTTTCAAACTGTAATGGTGCCATAAAAAATCTGAAAAAATTCAAGTATACTTTCAAAGGCTTTAAAAATCTATCTATATATGCCTGATTCTTGTATGTGTTTTTTATGAGTCAAAATTAGAGCAATTTATCTCCGTAAAATTCGAAATTGAAATATCGACTGGGTCTTGAAAGACCCACGTGCATGGGCGTCCACAGGGGTGGGCAAGAGAGAGAGAGCATTTGCCCCCCCCCCCCCTCTGGAATCAAAAAATTAAGCATTTACTCTCCCTTTAAATAAAGAAAACACAAAGTTGTGCTATCCTTGCCGATCTCTGCCCTAATCCATAAGATTATAATTTAAAAAGGTGGTATAAATTTCAAATTATAAGTATTCTAATTCTGGAAGAAATATTTGGAATCATGCCCCCCTTCTGGAAAAAATCCTGCGGACGCCCTTGCCCACGTGGTCTGCGAAGGGTTAAGATACTTCTTGTCAAGATACATTTTCCCGTAGATTTTAATTAAACCAATTACGTTCCCTGATGTAATTAGTCATCGCACCACTTATTCCCTCTGCTATCAAAGTATGTTTTCGGAAAGGTAAAATAGTAAGCAAGCTCAAGCTTTAAAGCTCAAGTTCAAACGTACGTATATTATACGTGACTGCGAGGCTAAACGTTGACGTGAAAGCGAGATACGCGAGGAAATCGTGCGACTGTCATTATAAACTTTGCAATGACGACGCGACGTACATACCTTGACTCAGCCAAAATGAAGAGCTACCTCGCGAGATTGCAGGCGCTGCGCGTGTTTCCTCTCCTCCCTCTCTTCCGCCGACGTAATGTATCAATCCTCAAGCACGTACGCGATTAATCGCTCGGCTTTTATGAACGTGGGTTGCTAGAATTTTCGATAGCTGGGCAGGATTTGACACTGGAGCTCCGATACCCCGAGTCCGAACTCCGATCTCGCCCACGATGGCCGCGTGCCCACTGATGTAAGGCACGTGTACCTCCTTTATATATTCTCGCGCGGCGATAGAAACCGATGACCAACGATGATCGACGATTTTCGGACCTACACTCTCCCTACACTCTCGCGGAGGTAAGCAGGAAAGTACCAGCAGAGAGAAGCCCTGGTACATACCAGAAAGTACGAGAGCGTCATCGATGATCGAGGTCGGGAACGAAGAGATGGAACGTGACGTGACGTCGTTATACCGCGACGGTTGCGTTTCGCGCGAACGTACGAGTGAATTAAAATCACCCGCTAGATTCGAAAAAGAACGCGAATAATATTAATATTAGTATATAATGAATATTATATTAGTATTATTACAAATATTGAGTTTTGGTGGGATTTATGTTGCAGATTTAGAGTCTGTTTATTTATTTTATTTTATTTTATTTAGCGAATGAAGATTTAGATTCAGTTTTAGTTTTAAGAATGAGAATAAAAATTGGTGTAATGTAAAGTTAAGAACAAAAATGTATAACAAATTGTGAACTGAAAGCCATCCTAAGCCGCAAGGCAAGGATTACAAATAAATAAATATTTTAGTATTATTACATTTTAACATATATTACATATTTATTATAATATATTAATATTTATTTAATAATATGTTACATATTTATTATATATATAATATATGTAAATTATATTATAAATTAATTGTAATATAATTAATAAATTATATTAATATCATTACGAAGTTAACAAAATTGCGTACACTGTCAAAGATTCTCGACAGTTATAAATAAATTCTCGTGTTCACACACATGAAGTGGATCCTTACCCACACAGCATGCATTGTCCGAAAGACGTTCAGAAGGTATCCCGAAGACATTTTTAGGCGATAGGATACCTTCGGGATATCTTCTGGACGTCTTGTGGATATGTATGCTGTGTAGGTAAGGATGATTGAGATGCGCGAATCAAAATTTACACGAATACGAAATTCGATATATTATACTAATTAGGATAATTACAAGATATCAAGACAGAATATATACAATATATATCAGCGTCTTCCTTTATGCACACGCATCTAAGACATTTGTAACTTCAAGAATAATGCCTTGAGGTATCGCGCCTCGTAGACAACCGTCCGTTTGCTTTGAGGTGAAACGTTCAGCATGTCCTGTATGTCGAATGGCTGGTCTATTATCGTCATTATGTCTTTGCCGTAAACTGAAATTCCAGAAAGAAACACATAAATATAAGTCTGTCATTCAAAATTTGCAAGTATTGAATCCCGCTGCCAAACTCTAGCTAACTTAATCGACGATTAATTCAATCAGCACGGCTGCTAAATTTTTAATATAATCGACTTTAAATTCAAATTCTTCTTTCCATTTCAAACAACAAGAAATCAATAATTCCATCCATGTTAACAAAATACTGTAGATATTAATTCATAAGTTAATCGCCGAGTAAGCTAGAGCTTGGTTGAGATAGTGTACCTTCGCAATGCTCTAAAAATTGAACGCATTCCTGCAACGTGGAATCTTTCAGGACCACTAACTGTTTCGCCAATTGTTCTAGGAGCGACAGGAAGCATCTCTTTGCATAAAACCAGGTGTCAGTGCCGAGCTTCTTGTTGTATGGCTCCAGACTCTTCATCACTCGCGATATGCCGAACTCGTAGTTACCCTTGGAGCAATACAGCGTCCCGATTACCAGATTCACGATGCACAAGTGAAAGAGCTTCTTGTCCTGATCCTCAAACGATATCGCCTCCTCCTCCTTCTCGATCTTCTTCATCAGCTCCTCGGCCTCCGCGTTCTGCGAGGTCATGATATAGCTGACGCAGAGGTTCGCCAGGACTATGGCACTCACATCTAGGATCTGCAAACAGGGTGCTGTCAGATTGTGACAAAAGCCACGAAGGAAAAGGAACAAAAACGGAAGAACAAGGGAAACGAGCTTTCCCATATAGCACAGAAATTGCAGCAACATTGCAGTCAATTGCAGTAACATTGCAGTAACATAACAATGGCAGTGTTCAAGCCGGACGAAACTGCTAGCCTGCTCGCCGAGCAATTGAATGTGATTGATTGGATCTATAAGTAAGAACCAATCAAGTTCAATCGCTCGGCGAGCAAGCTAGCTGCTTTATCAGCTTGAACACTCCCATTATTGCCGAAATGTTGCTGCAATGTTCTGTGCTGTATGGGTTGTTTCATACTAACGTTGTCGTATTTCTTTTTAACGATCGGTTCGTAGAAACGCGTCGCGTCCTTGAATTTATTCTCCTGCATGAAAAGCGTGTGCGCCACGTTCAGCTTCCACACATCGTGCTCGTTGCAGAACTCGACGCTCTTCTTGAAGATCTTCTCCACCTGGGTGTAATTCTCCAGGTCCCAGTAGATCTTTGCTTGCGCCATTAATACGGGAACGTATCTGTCGAGGGCCTCCTCGTAATCGTTCACGGCCTTCTTCACGGCATTGTCGTCGTGGTTCAGCCTCGCCTCCTGGACCTGCTTGGTCGCCTTACGAAGCGCCTCCGTATGCTTATTAGCGAGATCGTCGAACTTGCGATACGCCTCCTCCGGCGAGGTTTGTTGCGTTATTAGTGCGTCCAAGAAGTCGTACAAATACTAAAAAAACAATGCAAATTTATATTATAATATAACGATAAGTACAACCCAGATAGTACAGACCTCCTAAAGATGTCCATAGAACATTCTAAGAACGTTCAATGGACATTCTTTGGATATCGTGTGCTATCTGGGAATATTATATCTATGATATGTGGACAAACAAGTATAAGTCAAAATTCAGTAATTCGAAAAAATCACGTTTTAAGTCTGAGCATTGACATTTTTTTTTATTTTACGGCAATATCTTTGTTAATTTTACATCCGATATTATTAGGATATTGCCATAAAATTAAAAAAATGTCAATGCTAAACTTAAAACGTGATTTTCTCGAATTACTGATTTTTGACTTACTTGTTGCCACACACCATAGATATATCAGGATTATACAATCCCATAATCGAAATTGTTTACTTAAAAATCTCTTTCCAAAATGAAGAAAGTTTATTATTATAAGATATCATTTATTAATATTTATTCTATATCATACTTCTGTTATGCTGGATTTGTCGACGAATATTAAGTGGAATATTACATATTAAAAATTATAATTTTTTAATCGAGTTTACTTGTTTAAAAAATGGTTTTTCTATTTTTAAAATATCATTTATTAATATATCTCTCCTATATTATACTTTTATTATATTGTATTTTTATACAAATATTAAATACTAAAATAATTAAATAATAATAGTAATATTAAATATTACATATAAAAAATTTTAATACCTTAACCGAAACTTGTCTTTATTTTTGCAAATCTTCATTTATTAATATTTATTCTATATCATATCTTTTTGTTGCATTTTTCTTTGAATATTAACGTAAGTTATAAACAATTTAATCAATTTATTCAACGATCTCGTTAATGAGTAATAAATAATGTCCCCCCCCCTCCCCAATTGGCACCTCTAACAGATGCGGACATATTGATATTACAGCCCTGCGTTTGTTGATTGAAATCTAACCTATAGCGCAATTTTTTCTCTATTGATCTCGGTTCTTACATTTGTCGAAACGTCATTAGATGCGTTCGGACGTTGCTTCAATGAAAAATTGAAGCAAGATGACGAATTGCGAACTGAATCAGATATTTCTGGGCGAAGTCGCGTCCGTGCAAAATTACGGAGCCTTCGTCAGAATACCAGGTACCTCGCAGCAAGGCTTAATACACCGGACGCAGGTGTGTATTGTCAGATTCTCATATAATAAATGCTGATATGTCCCTGCCAAAATGTAATCCATTGATTCCTATGCAATTCTCCGTCAGGTAAGCACGGCTCATGTCGACAATGTTGCAGAAGTCTTGCAAAAGGGTGAGCGAGTCTGGTGTAAGGTGATCTCTGTGGGGGAGGACGGCAAGGTAGGGCTGTCCATGAAACACGTGAATCAGGGAAACGGCACGGATCTAGATCCCAATGGTGTGGAGCTACAGAGGGACTTGCAACGAAAAAAGAATCCAGGAACGACTCAGCGTAAGGCCATACAGTTGGAGGCAGTACTAAACACCACGTGCACTAAGTGCGGGACCAGAGGACACCTGTCTAAGGACTGCTTCATGTCTCCCGACGGTAAGAAGTACGAACTGATCCCGGAAGTCGAAGAGGAGAGTATTCCGGAACCAGACAACGCTGAGAGCGAGAACACTGAGAAAAAAGTGGAAAAGAAGCGTAAAACGAAGAAGAAGAAGAGAAAGTCGAAGAGGAGCAAGCAGTCTACCGAAGACAGCGATACGGAAGACAAGGAGAGGAGCAAGAAGAAGAAGAAATTTTCCAAAGAACCCAAGAAGCACAGAAAGAAATACAGTGGCAGCTCGAGTGACTCCTCAGATAGCTCGTCGTCTAACAGCCGTGATGTAAAGGCTCACAAGCGAAAACATTCGGAAGATCACGAAACTCGTACCAAAAAATGCAAACATTCTAAAACCAAGCATTCAGATTAATTGATATCAACCGCACTTTTTTTCATAGATATAATTTGGTCCCAATATTATGTTGCATGTAATTTGTTGTATAAAATGCGCAAAATAAAAGCTATAATTGTTTCAAACACTCAAATTGGTGTCTAACGAATAAATGAACAGTTATAAAAATTAAACCTACTGGCGTCAGATATTTGTAAGTCAGATGCACATTTTCGGCTAGAACATCGGCGGCGAGATCGTAATACTGATATTTACAGTACAGGAGTAACAAGTTGGCGAAGGTCTCAGGCGGGAATGGATTCTGCTGCAGCAGAAACTGCAGTTTTTCGAATCCTTCGCTCGGTTTTGTGTCCATGTTTATTAACGCCTGATTGTGTAACGTAACGGCATCGAGCTCCTCCTCGGAACGTGGTGGCATGTCCGTTAACGCCTCCTTCGCTGCATCGTCTGTAATATTGAGAGATGTAAAAAATGCGTGACCTTTCTAGAATCAAAATCAACGACGCGAGATTACAATTTTGCAATTGGTACTCGATGGCAGCTTTCAGATTGAACGCTTCTGTCAGAGCTGTCTCGTGCAGCGTCAGTGTATTTCCGACGCTTCGAACTTCAATACCCTCGGTAGCCATTCCTACACTCAACTCTGGATGCTCCCTTATACCGTGCTCAATAATAGTAGCTGAAAGACAATAAAAAGGTAAAAATAAGCAAATAAATTTATAATTCATGTCGATAGAATTAATAATAAGGATTCTACCGATGTGTTTCAGTGATGCCGCATATTCTTTCAATTTGAAATAGCAAAGGGCAACGTTATACGATAAGTGAGGCTTGAATCCTGCAATTTGTAACGCATTCGCAAATTTCTTCAGGGCCTGCTCGTACTGCTCCTCCTAGAAACGCAATCGTGCATATACATCTATCAACTGAGCCTGTCTGCAGATATCTGTACCTTATACAAGAGACATCCCAGGTTGATTTCTGTATCGACGTCGTCGGCGGGACATTGATCCACGAGATTTTTCGCAGCTACCATGTCTTCCTGTCCGTACTTTATAGCTGCCTGCAGCTTCTTTACCTTAAATTCCAAGTTACTTTGATTGATAATGCTCGAACAAACCGTCCATGCTTCTGGATACATGCAAGCTTGATGCAAGGATTGGGCGTAGTAGAGCTTATACAGATTCTCCTCTGGACACAGTTGAACCAACTTCTCGTAACATTGAGCTGCGGCCATGAAATCTTGCGTGTAAAAGTAACAATGGGCCAGAAGGGATAAACAAGGTCTAGACTGAAAGAACGCTTTATTCGGTATTGACAACGTTTATGCAAACTGGAATACGCATTATCACATTGCAGCATACATACATTAGGATGAGAATCTAAGAGATTTAGTAAGACCTTAATACTCTCGGTATATCGTTGTTCTTTTATCTGGAACACAATATCGTATTTAATTACATATTTATTCGTCTTCAAAGATCAAGAAAATCAAGAACATATTTTGAAACATATTTTGAAACTATCCTCTCTCTAATTTAATCGACTTTTCGATCAATTTGGAGTTAGATTTATTTTATTGAAAATTTCAAATGTACATAGTAGCAGTCATGCACAGTTCAGTATGTACCATAGCATATATTATTTTAGTGTATTCTCCATCCTTTATATGTACATTTTCTATGAACGTAGACATAGCGAAAATTATAATGCACTATGAAAACTTTCAGCTAGTTAATATTATCTGTTGCTTTACAGTATACTAATACATGTACTACATGTGGCTCAGACATGCATTGTTTTGACATGAGGTTAGATCTGTTGCCAAGGAAACATCAGGGAATAATACAAGTTTTAAATTCAATTCGTTTATATTCACATTATCAATAATTGTTGTCAATATTTTGCAAAATGCAAATTCTGTTCATATGTATAACTTTGAACTTTAAAAATTTATAATGCAAATTGTAATTTAATAAATCATTTCTCTATTTATATATATATTTACACAATTATTGATACACAATATATACAATAATGAATATATAAGAGATTATAAATATTACATTGAGAAAACCATTAAGTGCATCTAGTGCCATAATAATTTATTCTGTTCACACAACTTGTCCTTCTCAATCTGATCCAAAGTGGCTGTCAAGTCATCAATTTTATCTATCATTACTTGCAATTTATGTTCTTGCGTCTTCAGCAGTTCAGTGACCTCTGAAAAATTCTTTTGAAGCATTGCCGAGTGTTTGTTTGTGAAAGATGGCACATCCAGAATTTTTGCTGGCTTTGCAAGAATTTTTGTCATCTGTAACAATCAGCACCAATGATAAATACAGGTAAATAGAAAACAAAATCTAACTAGGAGTTCTGTAAAGAGCACTTACGTATATCTCGTTGGTGAGTTTGATGCACCTTTCAAGTTCCTTTGCACATTGCTGTGGATATCTCTCTCGAGCGTCACACACCTCGAACACTGCATCTTCACACTGTTGCTCGAGATCATCTGAATTCAAAATAAACGACACATGGGTAACTGTACAAGGCACCTCCAGTTTAAAACAGTTTTGTTTTTATTTAAAAGGATTCAGATTGGGAGTTTCCAACAATGAAGAATGACATGGATCACTCACCCATTTTTATATATACATATACAGTTGGATCTTCACATTTGACGTCGCATTCCTGAGATCTTCATGCCTGTCTAGAAAACAAACAATAGCAGATTTTAGAATGCATTCTCTTTAAATGTATGATAAAGTGCTTTAAACACTACGAGACTTCGAAGCACCGCAGAAAGTGTCAACGACGCTTTGCTTTGTTGGTCGATTCAAAGGAAAAGTTAAATTCATCACGTCGAAATACAACTTTTACAAGTGTACGTACACAAAATTTCCAGACGAACGTGGCACCGATCACGAGAATTATATTGGTTGTTTATAGCATCAGAATCAATTAATGAGGCGGTGTCGTGAATCGTTTTGAAAGATACGGTTGACAATGTTGACATTCGTCCAGCCGTCAAAGGAATATTTCTCTTCGCAGCTGCGCTGTTACACTTTCTGCACTTAAAATGAGATAAATATGCAATCGGACATTGGAGAGAAAAGGAGAGAAGATAAAAGATACAAGAAATTTAGCCGCAAAGAGCAAATTTCGAGCCCAAAGGTTGGCTGCGCTGTTCCGTCGACAAAACTCGCGCATGCGCGTCGTGATATGGCACTGCAGCGAAAAAAATAATATATATAGTAAAATAAAATATATAGTATGTACATTATGCGATAATATAACGGCATCAGTATATTTTTATCAGAAAACATACGGTCTGAACCGTCCAAACACTCCGAACGTAGACTCAAATGGACGTGCCAATTCACGCAACAGGGCATGCTCAAGAAAAGAACAAAGACAACATAGGAACTTATGTCGATATGTCGGCTAGATACAAAGTTTAAAAATATGTATAATTTCAATTATTTGAGGCTGCGGTCCATTTGACGCTACAAATGCTTCGAAGCGTACGATCAATGATCTCAGAAGAAAGAATTTTACAAATTGACCAATTAAAGAATGCTTCAAAGCATTTGTAGCATCAAGTGGACCGTATAGCCTGAATAACTATCAAATCTTCTCAATTTCAATTTTCTTTTATATTTCAAAATTCTTCATAAAATCTTCTCAATTTCAATTTTCTTTTATATTTCAAAATTCTTCATAAAAAGTACAAACGATTTTATACAAAAACTTTGTTTAATTTTTTAATGTAGATATAACTGCTCAGAGTAAAAATAATTAATTAATTAAAATTATCTAGACGACTGTCAAGCCTTTTTAATTACATTTCAAAGATC
>NJRL01002252.1:0-26893 GCA_003063815.1 Aphaenogaster rudis
ATCCATTTCTCATAATCTCTGGAAAATGACAACCACAGATGACAACTTAGATCTGGGCACATGTTTGCACATATGCACGTTCCTGTCCCCTTGTATTTCATTGGATCCTACCAGAAACAAAAGCTGCGCAGCTGTACCTGCGCGACCACGCATATTTTCGCTGAGTGCCCCTACTGGTTATACTGTGTTACAGGTTTGTTCGCGTCACCTGCTCCAACATGCTCCTATTCACTCCAATGCACTCCAATACGTTGATTCCGGTGACGCCAACCAATTAGAGTGCATTGGAGTGAGTAGGAGCATGTTGGGGCATGGCGACGCGAACAAACCTTACGTCTGGGCGTCTGGCGTCGGTTACATTGCCCTTTGAAATTTCGGGCCCGCGGCGCCAGCCAATCCGGCGCGCACTTCCGGGACGCCGGACGCGTGCAAAGTCACGGTAGCGTTGTGATTGGACGCCAAAATGGGCGCGCAAGCACAGCCAAGCTGTTCCGTGCCGACTCCATTGAGAGCCACGTTCAAGTTGAATTAGACACCCAAACAATCGTCAAAAAAGCGCAAAATTGGACGCACCGGAGTGTCCGAGGTGCATTCGCGGAAGACGTCGAATAGACCACGTTGTGAACGGTGGGGATATCAGGACGAGCATGTCGCCCAGACGAACTCGTGCAGGTGAGACGAAGATGCGTGCATCCCGGCGATCCTCCCCGCGACCCGGGTGCAAGGTTATAGCTTCTCTCGTACGCGATGCATCTTTCGTTTTGTCGCGCGCGTGTTTTGAGAATTCGAAACGCTACGTTATCGAATCGATCGAGGAAGTTGCTTGAACGACTCCCACCATTGGGCAAGCTTCGATTAACCGGCAGAACTGTTTACTGAATTTCCAACTGTACGATTTGCCATTCCTAATCATTCCTTGTCGAATAATTAATTAATAATTCTATCCTTGTTAAGAGTATATTATAATAAATATTACTTAATCAGTTAATCGAAATTTGGTCAGAGCTCTAAATCAGTCTTAGATTCTTGTGCTTCCTCGCGAAACTTGATGCTTTGAAAAGAAAAGGATTTTGAGGTATCCCGTTACTTTGCAGCAACGGCAGAACAGTCGGTTTCCACCAGATCTAAGGGACAGAAAATAAATAATGTGAGCCAGGATGTGGCTAAGTCGGCGCAGAAAATTAGGCAGTCGCAGAAGAAGAAGTCTACAAGTGTCAAGAAGAATTTGGAGGCTGCTGCTAAGCAAAGTGCCAGAAAAGAATCAACTGATGTGGAAGTAACGTTCGTAATGAAGAAAACTACTCGCCGGAGGCTTAATTTAGACAAAGGAGCGGAAACTGGTAATACGCCCGTAAAAAATCGGAATGTAAATTCCAATGAGTCAATCAGAATATTAAGAGACATGCATTGCGACAATATCACGGTGGATCTCGTCAAGAATAATCTATTTCAACCTGCTTCAAAAGATTTGGATTCGGAGAAAATGTCTAATGAAAAATTACAACGGAAGACTTCTTCCACAAATGCAAAAATAACGCCTGTCGTAGTCACTCCCAAAAGCACACCTCCTAAGCTTAGTCTTACGCCTCACAGATCTAAGAAGACACCCAAAAAATCACCGATCTCCTTAGGCTCTCCAAAAACGCACTCAATAGCTATACCAAAGCTGTTTAAGAGTCCAAGAAAACTTTCTCTCGCTGCCACAGGTGAGGATTCTGGGGAGAATTTAGAAAAATCAGATAGTGGTTCTCACAAGAAATCACGAAATAGAAATAAACACAGTTCAGGTAGTAGTTCCATGTCCGATAAAAGCCTCTTGACATCACCAACTGCAAAAAATAAACACAAGAAGTCTGATGTTAATTTAAAGCTAGTTGTACGCAAGTTTTCGAAATCTCCGAAAATAGTATTGAAATCTCCAAAATCGAAGAAATCAAAATCGCGCAAATTGAAGTTATTATCTCCATCCCGGGTGAGAAAGAGTACTCCAAAAAAATCTACTAGTCCTAATACTACGCCAAATCTGAATAAATCGTCCAAAATTAGCACAAAAGATTCTCCTTTATCGAAAAGAAAGAGTTTATCACCAATCAAACGTCGTTTATTAGGTTCAAAATTAACAAAGACATTGACGGCTTCGCAAATGAAAGATGTGCTGGCAGAACCAATAGTGCTGTTGGAAAAGCTATCGCCCGAAAGCATGAAGCGAAAAAATATGCTAATGGTCGCTAGCAAAACTCGATCAAATACTTTAATCAAAGTAAGATCTCCCTCAATCAGTGCAAGAAGCAATTCCAAGGTATCAATTAAGAAAGTTTCTGTAGGGTCAGGTGTGTCTACTGATCGAAATTCCAACACTAAATTAAGGAATAGTGTGGAGAAATCGCGAATTAATAATACTAACAGAATATCGCCAAGAATTAAATACAACACATCAATACAAGAAAAGGATAAATCCATTCCCTTAATGGCCTCCACACCACGAGAGGAAAAAATAACAGTAATGGACACGAGCTTGACGTTCAATACTTCTATTACTTCTGTAAATGATACATCTTTTAATACTAGATTAAGACATAGGAATCAATCCAATCTGCAACTGTCTGACACAAGGGATAAAAATACAAACATTGAAAATGTATCTGAACCTTCTTTATTTGATATGGAAATTAGTAATACTAGTCAATCTCGCCTTTCAAATGTCACGAAACGAAATGCTACTTATGAGAAGGTTAATACGGTGGAAAAGAAGCAAGAAAACAGAGACAACACCTATGAACTGGAACAACCGCAGACACTAAGTTTACGAAAAATGATTACAAAACGCACTTCAACAGACGCGAATTTAAGTTTGAGATCAAATACTGCTAAGAAAGCTAAAGTACGCTTTGCAGATGCATCATCTGGCGCAGGCAGTGCTAAAAAATCAATTGACAAACTGAACGGATCACGTTCAAGTATATCACATAATGTTAATGCACGTAGTAGTAATATTAGAAATTCAGCACACAAATTGAAAAAGGTTGAAACTCCAAAGTTTAGTCGGAACTCACTAATTTCTCCTTTCAAGAGATTAAGTCCAAGAACACACGGAGGTACACCGAAAGTTCAATTGAACAGAGCTCAAGTCACACCAAAAACCTTTGCATCAACTGAAAAGAAATCAGGTAAAATAAAACCAAAAGCTGCTCGTACTCTACATTTGTTTCGATTTTATTTTAAATTCTAATAACGCACGAATTTATTTACAGAGAAAAAATCATCAACGAAAAAAGTACCTAATTTCGGAAAAATACATGAGCAAATGTTTGCTAAGTCAGAATCGCTTGTAGATGCAAAAAATCGTTTGAAAGCCAGACATCTAGCGTTCAGTAATTTGATAACATTTATTATTCTGCATACATCGACAATTGCTATAAATGCTAATCATTTTGTATAAACTGTTTTTGCAGCTGCGAACAAAGCGATTTCAGATGGGAAAAGGGAGGAGAAGAAACCATTACCAACTGAAACAAGGGACGGTATTCACAACAGATATGGGTTCAAGCTGAAAAAACCGGAGGCTATGAACGTCATGTTGAAAAAACAAACTGTTTTTCCAAGGTACACCATATTTATTTTAAGAAAAATATTTTATAACAATTTTTAGAACAATTTATTTGCAAAATAGTGCTTTTATCTATATTATAAACTTGTATTAAGATAATTTGAATATCTTTAAATTTGATTGAACGCTATAACTACGGTGATCGAAGGATTTAAATATTAGATTAAATCATGTGTATATGTCAATGCAGTTTAAAATATTTCAATACAAAATTTTATTCATATAAATTGCAGACAGAAACAGCAACATGAAACGCGGATGATGCTGAAGGGTGTACGAACAAATCGACGATTCGAACTGCAAATGAAGGCTCGCAATCTAGCCTCGTAAAGATCCGTACTTTATATAGCATGTACTCGATTTTTTGTTACTTCAGTTTATCTCATAAGTTCTTCTCTCTCTTGAAATATGGAAGCATTTTTACTAATGTATGTGCTAATTTAAAAACTATTTTAAAACTGGAGGAGGGAAGAATTTCAAGAAATATCTTGAGTATTTGTTTAATTGTATTCGTGTAAATATTAAGAAATGCGTGTATCATATGCTGTCCTTTTTCTTCTAAGGAAAAAGCTAAATTTTCTTTTTCCTATATATATATATATAACATTAATTGATTTATTACTATATTCATAAATGAAAAAAAGATTAGGCATATTGCTTGTGTTTGTACAAATTAATATCTTCGCAATAAGTCTGCTTTTGACTATAATAAAGCTTTCTTTTCCTTTTTGTTTGTTGCTTTTTAAGTATAAACAATTTAGAAGTAAGACTCTAAGAGCTTTCACAAAATTATATACTTTTTGGAAAAATTTTATATCGAAATGGAATGAAAATCTTCGAATTATTAGCATTAATTTATAAACAGGGACAACAAATGATTTAACAATTAATAAAATAATCTTTAAGATAGTTCTTTAAGATAATCATTATATATTCGTGTAAGTCATCATTAAGTCACTGATCATTTTTGTGTATTAAGATTTTAACAAGTCCGTCGGTTTTGGAACTGACTTGACCAGCTTCTTATTTATAAGTAATCTGCAAGCAATGTGTTGTCTCTATAATTAGTATCTTAATAATCGTCGTTCGATTTATCTCTCAACAATTAATATTTGCTATTAACAGTAAAACAGTTGAACTATTAATAGTATGTATTGCCAATTAAGCTCGTATCAAGATTATAATTAATGAAAATGCTCTGGCACATCGTGGAAGTGAGCTGTATAAATTAATTGTAAAATCTCGGAAAACATAACTTGGAAATTATTTCTATAATGCTTGTTCTTCGTGTATATATACATATATATGTACAGGATGTTTGATGAGCGTTACTTAATATCGTGTATCACAGAGCCATATAGCTTTCTTTTATTAGCCTTGAAAGTGGGCGCATTCAGTAGAACAAACCGCTTAGTAGCAATCGAACGTGATTGGCTCTTACTTTTAGAACCAACAAATCAACGTCGAGATTCAGCGGAAAATCTAGCAATGTTGCCCAACTGTTGAGTCTGCTGAATGCGGCCAGTATCTTCAACTCTGAAAGATAGCGCGGCCAGAAAAAGCCATGTATTACGTCACCGAATGAAAGTTCATTTCGACACAGGAAGAACGTGAAGGCCAGTCGGTTTTTTCCCCTCTCGGATAGTCAGAGGATTGAAATGGATGTTCTGGCGATCTAATCAATTCTTCTATTGTAATACAGGAAGATTAATTTATTTTAAAGGTTCACGATGCAAGAGACCAGAATAAATTTAAGTTAAGATCTAAACTCGACTTTACAAGCTAAGAAGTCTTTAATGAGAACTCTGACGAGAAACTTGTATGATTTATATCCGAAATGTTTTGTTCTAAGAAGAAAGGAAAATTCAAAATGATATTGGCTTTTACTAAAAACTTTTTAATGAGAGCTCTCTGATATCTAGATTATCGAGAAACCTATGATTTGTATGTTTTCTGCTAGGAAAAAATGAAAACTCAATGTAATCTGGGAAAAAGGGAATAAAATAATGGTGTATTGTGTCTCTCAATAAAGTTTCTATCTTATCAGGCCTCTGCAATATATTTTCTGCTTTGAAGGCTTCCATGGAAAAGAAGCGGGATGGAAGAGGAACCTTGTTGATTTTTGTATGAAATCTTATTTGCTCCTGGGGTGATATCAATCTAACTTAAAATCGTCTTAAATGCGATCTGGAGATATTGTACAGTTATTTCATTGGCTGGATGGAATCTCGAGGCAGCATAGGCCTAGACTTAAGATTAGACTCAAGAGCTTAAATTTAAAATCGGATTATATTACAAATAAACCGCTCTTGATTCTCTGCGACAAATCTTGCGTGATTCCTTCGCGATCCGATTGCTACTTTGAATTAATGCGGACGCGGCCTGAATCGAAACACGTGTTGCGTACGCGTGCACATAGAACGCGCAGTGTTGTTTTCAGAGACGCTTTTTACACGCATGCGCAACGCAGTAGCAGTAATAATCCAGCGATGTATGTATCCATATAGATATGGGCCGTGTATGAACGCGATAATTATAGTTATTAATTAAATAAATTAAAATGATGTAAATGTTAAAAAAACAAATAATTCGACATTTTCAAAATTCATGGCTAGACGAGAATATTTTTAAAGGATGATTAGTTCTTCTATTGAAGATAAAACTTTGATGAAGGGTTTATGCAATATCATATCAAATGCTGCAAAGCAGATTTATATCCATTTCCACCAATGTAGATTAACTTTAATCTCGATTTAACTTACTCCCCAGACAACACAGGATATCCTGTGGATATCCATATAAGATGCTGTCCATAGGATATTCTGTGCTGTCTGGGTCTTCATCTCTTTCTAATGTCCATTTCTACCAAGGTAGATTAACTTTAATCTCGGTTTAACTTAATCTATATTTTTTTCTAATTCATAGAACTAGAAAAAGATTAAGTTAAACCGAGATTAAAATTAATTATCTACATTGAGATAATAGACATAGACATAATTCTTAAAACTAGAAAAAAGTTAATCTACATTGGTGGAAATGGACACGTTATAGTGTCGCATGCACAAAAGGCCAAACTTATAAAAGAAATCAATTTTGGAACTTGCAAAACTCAAACCTCGATTATAATATAATAATGTTCTGCGTGCCAATAAAACGAGCAGAAATAATTATTTTATATCACAGATTATTTAATTCTTTTTTAAAAATATATACATACTAATTTTAAAGCATTTTTAGATTAATTTTAGAAATATATCTAGTTACCAGAGAATCTTATATTAGGCCCTGCGCACAATGGAGAAATATTATTTCGATATTCGCCCTACTGAAAATCCTTATTCTCAATTATGATCTCAATAAAAATTTTGTTCTCAATTGTGATCTCAATAAAAATTTTATTCTCAATTGTGATCTCAATAAAAATTTTTCAGTAGGGCGGAATAGGAATTAAAATTTTAGCATCAGTTTCCTCAATGAATATTGAACGTAAGGCCCTGCGCACAATGAAGGAATATTAGATATTAGGAATAGGAATTAAAATTTTAGAATCAGTTTTCTCAATGAATATTGAACGTAACGCACAATGGATATTAATAAGATATAAGACATAAATGTGTGAAACACAGCATAACTTATTATTTATCTATAATGTTCATTGAGGAAATTGATTCTAAAATTCTAATTCCTATTAGAAGGGCCTAAGAGCACCCTTTTCTTCATAAGTTGGATGCTCCACTGAGATCGCGATTCAATGCGCATACGCGGCGCACGGGCGTCAAGGTGGCCACAACACGAGGGCGAAATCGCGTCGGTCGTCACGGCTGTCACCGCTTTTTGTGACAGATGTTTTGCGCGATTAATCCGCTTTGTTAATTCGCGGTCGCGCGGTCGCGAGCGTGTACGAGTGGATACGCGAGCGTGCCCCCTTCTCCCGCGGTTCCTTAGACGCGTAGAGCCACGCGTCACCGCCCGTCTGTGCTGTCATCGTGTCCGAAAAGTCGAGGCAAGTCGAGATCCCCGTCGGGAGAGACCGGAGCAGACAGAGAAGGAGAGACGGAAAGAGAGTGAGCGAGCGAGCGAGCGGACACCGGAGGAAGGAGAACGCGCTTCGTCAAATGTCTCGCGGACGAGGCGGTTAGATATCCATAGATATCTTCGGTGGAAAGGAGAGAGATAGAGAGAGAGAGAGAGAAAGAGAGACAGGGAGAGGGAGAGAGATAGAGAGACTCGGCCAGCTGGTCTTGCGAGTTCGCGGGGCCCGTCGTCACGAACGCCAGGAAGCCATCGTCCGCGGAGCGCCCGGGGGATCGTGGTTGCGAGCGATAACAATCGCTCGGGGAAGCTCAGCTGCGACGAGCCCGTGCCATCATCGCGGCGACAATGGCAAAGACGTACGATTATTTATTCAAGCTGCTGCTGATCGGCGACTCCGGCGTGGGCAAGACCTGCGTGCTGTTCCGGTTCTCCGAGGACGCGTTCAACACCACCTTCATCTCGACCATCGGTACGTTGTCCGCGGCCGCGGTTCATCTTCTCCCCCATCTCCCCCGATCTTCCGCCTGATTTGTGCGTTTACTTGATCGTCCCCGTCGCGCCGCGCGGCTCGCGCTGGCTCGCGGCGCCGACCGGGGTGTGTCTCGTGAGAAAACGTGCCGCCGCGCGCGCGGAGCCGAATGTCACTCGATAATGGACAAAGAGCATATTATGCCCGTGCCGCTCACAGTAACGTGATTCATCCTGTGCCGCGCGCCGCCCGACCTCGGCCGCACGCCTGCATCCGTATCCCCGTATCCTCGGAGAGTGCCCCGGAATCTTGATTCACCATTTCCTCTGTTTTCAGGCATTGACTTTAAGATTCGTACCATCGAGTTGGACGGGAAGAAAATTAAGCTACAAATATGGTAAATATACCTCGTGTCCTTCCTCTTTGATCCCGCCTCTTGATTCGTATCGAGTGCGATTTAGATCTGTAAGGTTGATTACAATGTAAGGATCGTACGGCGACATAGCGGGTGTGTTTGAACTTGTAGGGACACCGCTGGACAGGAAAGGTTTCGCACCATTACCACGGCGTACTATCGCGGCGCGATGGGAATCATGTTGGTGTACGACGTTACAAACGACAAAAGTTTTGAAAACATTAAAAATTGGATTCGTAATATAGAGGAGAACGCGTCGGCGGACGTGGAGAAAATGTTGTTAGGCAATAAGTGTGAGCTTACAGACAAGAGGCAAGTGACTAAGGAGAGGGGCGAGCAACTAGCTGTGGAATACGGCATTAAGTTTATGGAAACCTCGGCGAAATCTAGTATCAATGTGGAAGAGGCTTTTTATACTTTGGCACGTGATATCAAAGCGAAAATGGAGAAGAAACTGGTGAGGAAACATGAATCATATCACATATACCTCGATGAGATTACGGATATTGATTGTCCGAATATAGATTATTCTGTAATCAATATTCATATTTCTATAATTAATGTACTATAATTAATACTCATATATCTCAATATATAAAGCCTTCTACAGCTACAAGTTTATTATATAGGTGTTAATAATTAGAATGATATAAATTAGAGAAAGATATGCTTAATCATATGTATATTAGTTTTCACATGAACATTTTTTCTTATGTGTACTGCGAAATAACCACTGTTTCTCTGTTTCCTGTCTCTGTTTCTCTGTGTTTGGTGCTGGTCTATCTTGGCAGAAGGTAACTTTCTTCGTACATCGTTGGTTTTTTAGTTAATTATGTTTCTCGAATTCTATATCTATAACGTAACAACTAACCAAGCATTTTGTGATAATATACCACTGCATCTTGTGTCATTAACATACCATTTATGATTCCTATTCATTCATTTATTTTGACAATATCACGTATGCAAGTAAATGTCTACTAAAAAGCATGAAAGCTAAAAGCTACAAAAAACTATAAAAATATTGCAACTTTATACTAATCAGATATCTACATTAATTCAAATAGCATTCGTTGCCTGCAAATATTCATCTGATATCAATTCCAATCTATGTATGTCTTGCTTGAGGAATACAGATATGTCGTTTTTTTCCATTACATCATACTAAGCTTGCTTAACATCTGGGTTTATGTTACGTTATTCACAATTAACTTTGTGATGAATATTTCTAATAAGTGAGCAAATACAAATTACAATAATAATACGTTGTATTACGTTTGCATTTATTAACACATTATCTGGATTGCTAGACTGAATAACAAACAACATTATATCTGGTTATGAGAAAAGTGTATCAAAAATGGTGTGAGATCATGATGAATTTCATGCACTAAACATATCTGCTTATGTTATGTCACACATTCTAATACTATGTGTTGTTTTATGCAGGAGGCATCGAATCCACCGAAAGGCGGCGGTCATCAGTTGAAAGCTTCAGAACCACAGAGGAAGCCACCTAGTTGGCTCGCTCGTTGTATTATACTCTGACCCCCCAAATATTTTCAACTGTTCAAGGAGGCGCATCTTTTTACTATCATTATTTACTTATGTTCATTTCGTCGAACAAAACCATTGTTCTGTGGAACTTTTCACATCCCAAGTATCGGGTATAGCGGGTTTATTCCTTGACAATGAAACGTTATCGTATTGAAGATTCAGAAATTATTGCATGAATGTATCTTTTTGCCGAAGAAACCCTCAGAGGAGAAAGTATTAAAACTTTTTATTTTATATGAGAAGGGAGTGCGTGTATCCGTTTTAGTTAATGCAACTGCTACAGTTTGTTATGCAAATGTTCTACTTGTTAATCAATATAATTAAATGGGCTTAGGTAAGATAGTTCCGCGTTAATTAAGTTGACCAGGATCTAATAATGTGATCTATTTCTTATCGTGTCACTTAAAAAAGATTTACGATGTAATTTATTAAATCATACAAAAACATCATGTGTGTGTTACATGTGATATATTAAACACACAATGGACTTCTCCTCTGGTTTTCTTATATCAAGGGTAATGGTCGATTAATTTTACCGAAAAATCACTATTAAGTGTAAAAGTACGTGTTACTTAATTTTTATGGCAATGGGATGATGTATACAATTTTCTTATGCACGAAATTCTGCAATTCATATTTCAAGTTAATTTACATCGTGTGTGTTTCTCTTATCGGAGGACCATGTGTCTATAAAAGTATATATATATAGAAACATACATCACACACCGTACAACATCACATACAATGACTAAAAGTAAGAAAAAATAAATAAATAAGATTAAGCAGTATAGGTATCACAATCGTTTTTATACTGTTACTAAGCAGATATAGCTTTTTCACAAAATTAACGGGAAAAAAACGTAAAGTGTACTAGAGCATTAACTGATGTAACTAAAATGCCTTGTGACGAATTGAACAAGAACTTTATAGAGACAATTTTGTTATATCACGGATAGTCATAGAATTTTTATTAGGTCTAAAAGGAAAAAAGACGAGTATGAGTATGTGAAGCTTATCTTCCGGCGGATTTACCTTGCATATAGAGATAGATTTGTTTACAGGGAACTGTAGTAAAAAAAAGAAGTAAATAAATCTTTTTTGTTCGCTGGTTGTCATGATGTGCATCTTACAAGTTTGCATTTTTACCATCGGAACTTGTTCAACTTATACTTAAACATACAAACGATTATTATAATACATTTTTTATTAATCCTGTATATAACACGTGTTAGTATATTTATTGATAAAATCCTATCCTGTTATTCTTCATGTAGATGGCGTAGATAATTTTTTTATTTTCGGATGTCGTTTATAGTTGTTTCTGCGGAGCTTGCATTCGTGACCGTCATCGAAGTTAGCATATATTCCAAATCTTTGATTTTCGTTTTATCCTTCTGATGTATCGCGTGCGTGCACAGACCCACAGTTTGTAAGCGTTGGTTGAAGGTAATAATCGCTTCGCAGGATTTCTGCAGGTATTGATGCTCCTCTTTAAGTTTCGCGATTTTGCTAAAAGATAAATAGATCAATGATGAATTATGGAGCTACAAGATTAAACTTTCGTTTTATTATTGATATTGATATCGTAGCAGAAAGATCGACTCCAGATTGATTGAAGAATCTAAATCGTTAAAATTCTGGTAAGTTAAGACTGGAAATAAGCGTGTATATATAAGATTAAGATTCTACATAAATTAATGTTACGTAAAATTGTGTTTCATTTAATTATTGCGTGTAAAAGAACTTTCTAGTCGAGCACAGTGAATATTTGACAGGCTTATTCACGACGAGGTCAAACGTACTGATCGATAGCGGTAATAACGCGCGAACTATCACGTTCAAGCTTCTTCAACGCTTCTTCCATTTTTTTGTGGCTCGCATTCTTCTGGCGCAGGTTCTCCTCTAAGTTTCGAATTTTAATTTCGCACTCGGCCTCGTGCATCTTTGTGGCCGCGGTTTGACTCATCAGGGACTCGCATTGCTTCGCCATCGCGTCATATTTAACTCGCAACTGAACGCTCTCAACCTGATTTTTCGTTTGCTGCTGCTGCGACTCGTTCACCACCTCCGTGACCGCTCTCAGACGCATCCTTAACTCGTGGGAAACACCGCGCTCTTTCTCCAACTCCAGCTCCGTGCTGTATAAAGCGTGACGAGTTTCCAAAAGTTCCTTCTGCATCGTCTGCAGAGTATCCTGCCCTCGAAATGTACAATAATTCATACGATGTAGTCACACAGGGCCAATCGTTACGCTAACTAATCGAATTAGCCATAAAAAGCATTTATTTTGTAATTTTAAAAAATTCATTTATTTTCGTAAAAGGAGAGACTTCTCCCTTTCTTAAAAAAATACAACTCTTGTTTTAGCAGTGTTACTAGATCTCTCGATTTGGAAAAGAGATTAAGAATCTTTTACGTCCATTTCCACCAACGTAGATTAACTTTAATCGGTTTAACTTATTCTTTATTTCTTTCTAATTCTTAGAACCAGAAAGAGATAAAGAGTAAGTTAAACCGAGATTAAAATTAATCTACATTGATGAAAATGGACGTAAAAGATTCTTAATCTCTTTTCCAAATCGAGAGATCTAGTACACTACTAAAACAAAAGTTGCATTTTTTTAAGACAGGGAGAAGTCTCTCCTTTTACGAAAATAAATGAATGCTTTTTAAAAGTTAGTGTAATTCTCAATTAAGAATCAGTCTGCACATTCGAGTTATTTTCGAATTCCAAAGTAAAGAATAACACTTTTTCCGAAACAAAGAACTGCGTAATTTTCCTAAAGATAATTTCGCGCCCCAAGCTCCGTTTAACATAATCGGTAATTAATTCCATCGGCTCACAGCAAAATTTCTAATTAATATAATTACATTGCAATTAATTAAAATTAATTAGTATAATTCCAACTAATGTAACAATATAATTCATCGTCTCTAATCTAATCTTTCTTTTCACATATTAAAAAAACAAAAATTGATTGTTTATCTACGTTAGTCCACATTCTATCACTGTGACTTAAGGTGACCAACCAAACTCCAATTAACTTAATCGGAGTTTGATTGAAGTCATCTTAAATCACGGAGTTAAGTGATTAATTCAACCAACAGAATTTCTCACAAAATTTCTCACTCTATGAATCATCGTCCCTTTCTAATCTTTAGTCTAATTTTATTGTTAGTTTAATCTTTCTTCTACACATTAAACAAATATAAATTGATGATTCTATCCACGTTCACATAGTGTATTACTTGATAAGTTAATCGGAATTCGGCTGAATCATCTTTAAGTGTCCTCTGAATATCTACGTATCCTGCAAAATCCTGGTAAAAAAATTCTCATATATTTTTTTTATTTTATAATATTTTATTTACCTCATAATATTTATTTATTTTAAGAATTTTTCATATTTTAAATTTATAAAAAAAAGATTTCTTTCTAAAGAAATATATACATTAAATTTCTTCACATTTTGTAAGTTTCCTTCGGAAATTATAGAACTCTTAGAATATTTCAGAATTCTCACATATATAAAGAATTCTATTGTAGAAAAGATGTAGACTTTCTCATATCTTTCCACATTTTCTGAATTTCTGAACAATGAAAAATGTTTCAATTCGTATATAACAAAATCGGAAATTTTCTAAAAGTTATTAAATTTATATAGAAATTCTGAAAAATTATACAAAAAATTCTAAATTTTTCATCAGGGTAAACTTCCGCATATTCATTGATATGCGTTGAACGTTAAGAACGTTAAAAATGTTAAGAACGTGCACACTGGGCGCAGAGTTAAGCGGTGTCTACAATGAGATTTTAAGTCGTAAGACTTAACATATCGACCAATCACAGTTGAGTATTCTAAAAGTAAAACCGCAATTTTGATTGCGATTGGTCGATATGTTAAATCTTACGACTTAAAATCTCATTGTAGACACCGCTTTAAGTAACGCTTCGAGCGTTAATCAATATAGCTAGTCGTATTATTCACCGTGTTGCTTTGCAACTCGTAAAACTTTTCACGGAATTGCCGCTCCAATTGAAAGACATCTTGCATGCTCGACTCGCTTCCATCATCCATAATTCGCGACGCGTACTCTCGCCTTGGAGTATAATTATTAATTAACGCAGAGCGCGTCTGAAATGATATCAGCTTTAATTTTCACGTTTGCAACTGTCTTCAAGTAGGAAAGGCAGCCGGCAGGTTTTTAAGCCAGAGGTTCGATTTGAATAACAAAATGTGATGCGAGAGACGATTTGTATGTCTATATCATTCACAATTTGCAATATACCTTTATTCTGGAGTATAATTGTTAATTTACGCGGAACACGTCTGAAGTTCTCCGCTTTAATTTTCGCACTTGCGATTATCTTCAAGTAGGAAAGCAAATGGCGGGTTTTCAAACAAGAAATTTGATTAATAATAAATTATAATTAATAAATGAGATATAATATCAACGAGCATGCAATTTTTTCCTGAATATACGAGGGTAGTTTTATAAGTTTGGTAAAAAAGCAAGTAAAACACATTTTTTTGGAAAAAATCTATTTTATTTTTCAACATAGTTTCCTTTGAGGGCTACACACTTGATCCAGTGACTTTCCAATTTTTTCATTCCGTCCGAAAAATAGGTTTTGTCAAACTGCAAAACAGTCGTTGACGGCGACGATGGCATCCTGATTTGCTAAATTTTTAATTTCGACAACAGGAAGAAGTCGCACGGGACCAAAACTTCTTCCTGTTCCCAAAATTAAAAATTTAGCTCGGTGGGAAGAAATTTTCGTCAAATCTAGGATGCCATCGCCGCCGTCAACGACTGTTGTGCAGTTTGACAAAATCTATTTTTCGGACGGGATGAAAATATTGGAAAATCGTTGGACTAAGTGTGTAGCCCTAAAAGGTGACTATGTTGAAAAATCAAATTGATTTTTCCAAAAAAATGTGTTTTACTTGCTTTTTTACCAAACTTATCAAACTATAACTAACTACCCTCGTATATCGCGCATTTAAACTCCGATACATATGTCTATTTCGCTATATTTATCTTATATATATATATTTTACTATCTAATTATATATATATATATAATGAATAAATAACAAAAGATTAGATTAAATATACGAATAATACAAGATTAAAAAATATAATATTAAAAAATGGATAATAGAACAAACTAAATATATATATATATATATTATAATATACTTGTTCTGTTATTTATTTGTTAATATATTATATTTAATCTTATCTCGCTCTACACATTGCGTCCTCTTCAGCTCTCGTAAATTTTGGTCATATTCGAGCTCGCATTCATACTTCGTTTTCATTTTTCGCATCTAAAACACCCGAATAGTGCCTGAGTGTCTCTCCATTTTTCATTCTCATGTACTGCTGCATTAACCTTCCAAAAAGAAACAGAAAGATAGGTCACAGATGCTTAAAACGGGAACAAAGTGATTCAGAGAGATCTCCTCTCGCAATAACACCTCTATATAGAATCCCTCTACAGGGTGCCTCGTTTTATTTCTTGCACTTTTTTACATTTATAAACAACAAAGAATTTCTCATTAAAATTTAAAGCTTTGAGCCTTTCTATACATGGCTGTTCACATCTAATTCGATGAACTACTATAATTGATAAATTTCTATAATTTTTAATGCAGTCGAATATTATTTAATGCTTATGTATGGTTTTGAATATATAGTGCTAAATGATATTATTATTTTCCGACACAGGATTTGCCCAAAGAACTTTTTTCATAAAAATTTAATACTTTGATAGTGAGTCTCTCTATACATAACTGCTCACATCTAATTTGATGAGCCAATCTGTACCATTTTTTATGTAATCGGATACTAGTTAATGTTAAATGATATTATTAGAGAGAGTATTTGCTTAAAGAATTTCTTTTTAAAATTTAATACTTAAAAAAATAACGAGTCTCACATCTAATTCGATGAGCCAATCTCTATCATTTTTAATCTAATATCCAATACTATTTAATTTATGTAAGGTTTTGAATGACGACAATGCTAAATGATATTATTAGCTTAGGCCATTGAACAATTCTTGTCTGTCGTTATAAACTTTACAGATCCGGCGAACGTATACCGTCACCCAGTATATCCGTGGCCAGAATTACAGATCTGGCACATGGACCAAATGGAGTTCTGGGTTGAAAGCAGCGGTGATGAGGAAAGAGAGAGACGGGGAGGAAGAACAGGGGTGGCCGCATGCGCATCCCTCGGAACAGCGAGTCTCGGGCCACCCCCGCCGATTATGGATGTTTAGTATCGACGTTGTTGCTAGCGTATCGTCGCATGCTCCCGCATCCGATTGCAGGGTGTCAATAATCACGCTCGAGTGTGCGACGAGAGTGTTCTTCCGTTCTGCGCGAGATAATGAGCGGGATCGCGAGACGGCAGCCGGAGTTGATCGGCGACGCGCGACCATGCGTCCGCCTCGCTACCACGCTGCGTTAGCGTCCCTCGTCGTCGTTAATCATGGTCCTGCGTGACCGCGATCTGCCAGGACACCAGCAGCATGCCGTGCGACGATTGTTCAGGAAAGACGCGGACACGTGTCGCCGCGATAGCGACCACGACGTTGCTCCTGCTCACGCTGAACATCAAGTGCATAGGTGCGTGCACACCGTCCGTAGGATACTCCGATATGCGGGTCCTGCAATCGAAGTTCACTTTTACAGAACGACAGAATTGAATATTAAGGAATATTCCTGCATAATTAAAGGACCGAGGATACAGAAAGAGAAGATACGGAAGATAGAATTCGTAATATCCCTGGTGAAAATTTTCCTTTGAATTCTTCATATAATTTTTCAGAATTTCTGTATAATTTTATAACTTTTTAGAAAATTTCTCAGATTTTTTTATACGAATTGGAACACTTTTCAGAAGTGCTGAGAAAGTCTACATCTTTTCTAGAATTCTTCATGTATGTGAATTCTGAAATATTCAAAGATTTCTAAGATTTGTCGTTCTATAATTTCTGAAGAAAGCCTATAAAATCTGAAAAAGTTTGATATTTTTTCTGAAATCTTCATAAATTTAAAACATGACAAATTCTTAAAAATATATGAGATATGAGAATTTTTTTTTCACCAGGGATCCCTCGGATGTTTATAGGTGACGTTATGGCGACGGTTTATACATATATGTACACGGGAAAAAAGTAGCTGCCGCGTAACTAAAAACTGCGTGTGGTAGCTAATTTCAGTTGTTATATATATATATATATATATATATATACAGCTAACACCTTAGCTGTGATACCTGTTTCATTGCTGTCGTGACTATAAATTTCTAAACTACAGCAAACCGTTTTGCTGTAGTTAAGAAATTTATAGTCACGACAGCAAACACAGTTTAGCAAATCATGATTAGCTATGGTAGCGAAAAAATTTTTTTTCCGTGTAGCATCACTAATACCAACTAATATCATTTTGATTGTATTAAGATAACTGATTTTAAATGAGAGATCATATTTCTATATGAAAATCTCTATATAAATATAAGGCTTTCTTTTGAGTAGAGAATTATTAATCGTACCTACGTTGTTACAATTTATTTGAAATGCAAGATGTGTTAAAATAAATCTTCTCTCAACGAGTGAGGATTAAAAAAATCGGTTTTTAATTTCAAGAGGTATAAATTACCTATCTACTCTTTATAAATTTGAATTTTTAATATAACTTGACTAATTTTTATTCTAATTAATTTCAATTTTATCGTTTTTTTATATGAAAGATTCGCAATTTCTTATTTACTAAGGCTTAAATAACCCTTGAGCAACATTCAAGGAGAAGCATGTGCAACCCCTTGCATCATAGTTTAATCTCGCAGACGCTCTCTCTCCGCTTGTAGACGCGATGATAATGTAACTAGTTGTTTTGTTGTATGCCACGCGATCGAGTCGAATCGATCTCTGTTTTGGCGTTCATCGCGCAAGCCGCTGTAAAACGTGATCGATCTTCGGACGCTGTTGCGAGGGAGTGAGCGAGCGTGCGCGAACTAAAAGACATATTTTCAAATTCTCTTGTCGTGTGTGTGCTTGCAGATACCGAGAATTTAGGATTGGGAGGCATTTGTCTATTGAAAGGCCTTCATCCTCTTCTTATCGTTACCTATAAACACCTCACTATATCTGTGAGTATATTGCTCTTGTGTCTTTCTTTAGAGAAATTATGTTAATATCAAGATTTGATAAACTTGTCGATAGTAAGGAAATATGAATTTAAAAAATATAACGCAGAATTAATTAAACCAAATAAGTTTAGAGTCTTATATTACGAAGATCCTCACATTATCTGAATCCACAATTTAATTTAAAATAGCTTTAATTATTATCGTTAATTAATTGCAATTTCAAGCTACTCAGTCGTCAAAAAGAATCAGTGAAAAATATAAATTCTTTTTATAAAACGAGAATTAAATATTTTAAATTTATTATTGCAGGCTGTAAGATTCATCCTGTAGTTTAGAGTAAAAAAATTTTAAAGTGAAAAATATAAAGAAATTATGATAGAGCCTAAAAATATAATTGGAAATTCGAGAGCTGCTTTATTATCTACTTCTAGTTTTCGGTAATATTTTTGAATATTTTAGAGAATAAATATATATATTACAGGTAGATACGATAGGTGTACCTCATAACGAACGGCTCATGGTGAGATGTCGTGAAATAGGTAAATACAAGTTCATCGGCGATTCTTTGTTACACTGCCGCGACGGAGCATGGGACGGAAAGGCACCTTACTGCGTGCCTACCACGTCGATCTCCAATTACACCGGTACGTTGTAATATCTCATATAATCGTATTTGAGACCCATACAACGCAAATGTCTAGAAGATGCTACGAAAACGACAGAGATGTCTATTCAACAGTCTATTCCAATTATTCAAAAAGTTATGATTGTTCGGAAAGAATACTAGGATACCTTAGACATCTTTCGACATCCCGTCATTCTTTGTGTTGTATGGGACGTCGTCAAGAAATCCCTTTCTAATTTCGATCTTCCGAGGACAAACAGAAGATGTACCACCGACCATTGTCTTCGGTCTACCTGCTGGTTCGGCCGTAGTCGAGCCGACCGGTGCACTCGCCGTTTTCCCAGGAAGTATCCTGCATCTGGAGTGTCTCTTTGCTAGGAAGTTGGGAAATCCCGAATGGACGTGGACCTCAACGTTCCGTCGATATCTGACGGGTGAGTCATCGGGTATTATCGCAAATCTGAAAAGCGAGACTTTGATCATTGTAAAATGTATACAGATTGAAATCAAATTGTTCCTAGCTTAATGCTTTGAAATTTAAACATTCGTTCTGAAATAATCTATATTTTATTTACTTGTTCTACAGGATGGGCGATCGCTGCACGGGAAAGAGACTGGAAGTATCGCCTGTCGATATACTACGCCAAACCTCAGGATTCCGGAATGTACACGTGCACCACGCCGAAAGGAATGAACAATTCTATAAGAGTTCGTGTCATAGGTACGGCCACTAAGTTGCATTTTGTAGAATATTAACAACTCTTTTGCTGTTGTTAGAACTTATTGCACTTATTGATCGCATTCAGTAGTGACGGTACTTCCCCAACTATTTTATGACTTTAATTAATTTTTGCAGATGTTCAATGCCCAGTATTGGACGTCCCAGAGCCGCCGTTAATCAGTCGCATCGAGGGTAGCCGAATGGGACATAGTGCCGTTTTCGATTGTCCAGTAGGATTCAGATTAGAAGGTGCTTCCAGTATCACGTGCCAGTACAACGGTACGAAGCAACGCTTGCCTTCCTGTGAGCACAATAAGATATAAAATTAATAAAATTATGTCTTTACAGGTAAATGGTCAACAGAGATGCCGCGTTGCGAGAAGATCAAATGTCCGGAGATAAATATCCGAGACAATGCGTTACTACAATTGAACGAGCACAATAATACTTATGGCGAGAGAGCTGTCTTCACCTGTATGTGGGGATACAAGCTTTCAGGCTCGCAGAGTATGACATGCGAAGGGGACGGCAGGTGGAATGGATCTATGCCGGCTTGTCAAAGTAAAACAGTTTGGAACAATTCAATTTTTAAAGAATTCTTAGTAATAATAATTCTAAAAGGGAGAGTGTCTCGAAAACTTCTTTGAAAAACTGCAAAATTCTAAACATTTAAAGTTCAGTCAATGCTCGATTCTTTCTAGACTTGACTTTTTTTAATTATGAGAATAATTCTTGTGAAATTAATCATAATTTTAACGGAAATAATGCTGTACTTAATAAAAGGATAACGTTTGCAGAGATCACTTGTCCTGTACCGGAAACGCCACGAAGCGGACGCATCGTTGAGCAGCGATATTCAAATAAGAAGCAGAATCACGGTAGAACATACAAAGTCGGCGCCTTAGTGAGATTCGCCTGTCAACCAGGTCACCAATTGGTAGGAGAAGCGGCTACCATATGCACCGAGAACGGTACTTGGTCTCACGATCCGCCCGTATGTGAGTGTCCTTATATAACTAAGTTTTATGATATTCTAACACTTCAAGTACAATTGATAATCCATTAATTAGCGTGAAAAAATTGCGCCATTTTGTTCTGTAATTTCATGTGACAAAACAATATTAATTATTTAAAAGTATTAAAGGAATTAATTCAATATTCTTTTCTCTATGTGATCCTTTTTGAAATCGTTAGGATTTTCAAACAACAAATCAATTATGCAATGTTCCAGGTAAGGTAAGGTGCCCTTACCCAGGTGATCCTCCTCATGGCCGAATCGCGCCTCTGAAATTTTGGTACAAACCAGGAGATAACATACAGGCGAGCAGATTTTCGTTTATCGCGTAATAATGGAGATTAGAATATAAATAATGATTAAATAGACATTAAAGTTGATAAAACCGCGAAGTATATAACACAATTAAAATCGAGAACGGGCTAAATTCGGTCATAGCAGATCTTAGTGCTCAATAATATTTTATGTATGATGATTAAATAGATTTTTCTAAATTATTGAAATATAATTCTAAAATTTATGGAACAGGTAACGTGTTCGCCTGGCTACGTGACTCCCCTGGAACCGGTGAAAAAACCATCGTGCCGGGAAAATGGCATTTGGAGCGCACCGCCGCCACCCTGCCGATCTTACAAAGAGGTGTGAGAGCGAAAACGGATCATCGAGTACTCCTAAGAGTTTCTCACGGGCTATTTTATCTTCTATGACAAAGGACATTCGATATTCATTATACGGGTAGCAAACGTGCATCGATACTAAGAGAAACGTGGAAACTTGCGTGAAGCACTTACTTTGTTTCGAAGGGTAGACACGTTACGTAAAGTTAATGATATTATCAGGCGATGAATATAGTTACAGTTACGATTTACCGAATCGACAAATAATCACGAGTAGATCACACTGGAAGAAGTATCTTGCGTTAAACGTAGACTATGGAACGACCAGCATTTTGTTTATAATTCTCTTCCAGACGTACAACGATTTTAATAAAAACAAATCCCTTTTTCTTAATAAATATTTTCTCACAATCATTTCCATTTATTTTTAATACTGAAGCGCGATGCCGTTTCCTCCCGCTACAGGGTAGATGCCAAACGAGTATTTAAAATGTTAGTAGCTGACATAGTTACCGCACTCGTTGCCATAATAACTGGAATTCAGTACGCAGTTAATCGGATAATGACAATTTCCTTGCTTGCGTGTGATGTGATGCTTAATACTCAATGCTGCAATCCATCAAAAGTGAAGGAACATCGGGGAAATGGGTCGTGCGAAAGCTCCTAAAGAGATACAAGTGGAGACATGGCTTATCAGGGACAAAATAAGTCGATATCGCCGAATTCTGAAGTTGCATGGTTAATCATTGTTTAAAATTATTTAAGCATAATTATCTGTTCTCTATACGAATTGGAATCAATATATCCAATCTACTTCTGACTTAATTAGATAGAGAAACAGATATTTAAAACACGATTTATTTTAGGATTAATATTAATAGCTATGTTTTACTTTTAAAATAGATTATATAATGTTAGATTATACGATATTAGAAAGAATCGTTTTTACAGATGAAACTATATTTATAATGCTACTATTCCTAGTATCAGTAGCTGGAATGGAAATTATTTTTAGACACAGATAAGATAAAATATTGCGCAAGACTTCCTCTCTCTCTTTTCGATATTTCTGAGATAAAGTTCTTTTTAAAGTAGCTCAGTAAAGAATATATATTCTAAATAGCTATACCTGATTACTCCGATATATCCAGCACGCGATAAGAAGCTACAGCTGTCGCAAGCAACAAGATTGAAATCAATAGTGTCAAGGAAGATCACATCCCTGGAAGTAGATGTTAAGAGACATCGCGAAATTATCAATGAATTCCGTGATGACGGTAAACGACACATCCTCAGATTGCTGGGCGATCACAGAAGATTTTACTTGGCATTTAATCACCTGAAACCATCCGTAAGAATAGACCAACGTTGACTTTGAATTAAAAAAAGATTCGAATTTCTCGCGATAAATCTGTAGGATAATTCTGCAGAATGCACTGTAATACGAAAATCTTGTCTTGTAGGAAATTTATGCGGCGGTGCATCAAGATTGTAATTTGAAACGTCGACTCTTGGACAAGCTCTACTATGAAAAAAAGAGAAGATTGAAGCAAGGTGTTGAATTACAGGTAGAATCTGATCCTTACACGGTATAATGTTGAGTATTTACTATATAATAGTAATATGACAGAATAATAATTAGTGTAAAGTGCTTACGTATTTAATATAATTCTTATATTTAATATAAATCTAATATAATTCTCATATAATTCTAATATAACATTAAACTTGTTAGAGTATATATTACTATATTGTAATAACATTATGGCATTTCTTATGTACTTAATATGTATTATTACGATTTGTGTACACGTTTCGCGCTAACTTTGAGCCATAAAGTAAAGATTTGCTCGTTCGCTGAATGACAAGCTGGAATGCAACGTTTTTTCAACTGAACTCGAGGAACAAAGCGAATATCTACCGAACTGTGAGCAGCAACGATTGGTAGCGCAATTACAGCGATCCATCGCAAAACATAACGCGGCAAAAGACATATATTCTACATACTGCTCGATGTTAAATATCCTGAGAAAAGTAAATGTTGGATCACATCATTAAATACAAGTGACACTGGATACAGTATCTGTGTCTTAAAATCTAATATGAAGAATCTAATAATTCAAAGATCTTTCGCATGATCGCATCATTTCTCGTTCCTACGAAATCTTTGTAGGACGCGATATTTTTCGATACCCTGTTGAACATTTTGAAAGAGAATCAATCATCCCAATGCAAAACGATGTTGAGGGTGACAGTGATGGGTCAGCTGGCAGCGGAAAACCTGGACGACATCAGACAGAAGTATAAACGAATGTCTCGAGTCGTCCTGCGTAATATGAAAATCAGAGAACAAATGTTGAGTACTGTACATTGTCAGGTGAAGGATTTGTGGGCTTACGCACAATCATTGGTGCGCGTTGAGGTGAGTAATTCTAAAAAGATCAAACTGTATAGATTTGTTGCTTCCTCTTTGTGCAAAAATTGTAAAAAAGATGACACCTACAATAAAATTTTGATAAAAATACCTAAGTTAGTTAAAAAATTTATATTTAAAGTAGATATGTTATTTATAGTTTTTAGAGTTTTAAAATATAAATTATAAAATATAATACTTCTCTTCTCAATGATCATTTATATGATAAAGAGATTCACTCAAGTATTCTTTTCCTTATAATTTACAGAGCAATCACGTTTTTGCGAGAAGAGACACCGACGTGTTCGCCAACAAGATATTAGAAAGTCAGTTAGCACATTTGGAAAACGTCTGCATTGAAGTGAAAGAAGCTCTATTCGTGCGTTCATATCATGATCTGTTATCAAGGTATTCCATTTTAGTTTCCGCGTATATATTTTTCTTATAATTCATATATAATATCCACAATTACTGTAAAATATTTCCTTCCTGCGATCAGGCTTGAAAATCAATCTGAGCAGAAGACAGCTTTGCTAGCACGATTAGATATCAATATAAAGAACCGCGATCTTTTATTGAGCAAAAAAAATCAAGCTCTACAAGTTCTCGAGGGTCTAAAGCATTCTACAAAAACTGCAACAGAACAGTAAATAGTTGTTACAAGATAAAGTATTAAACATAGTTAATATATCAGAAAGGAATACAATTAATTATTGATATTTGATTAATAGGCATATATATTTTTAATCTTATGATAATCAATATTAAGAATAATTTCAAAATCTCAGGTATAAGATAAACGGTACACAAGATATATTGGAACAAATCAAAATCGAAAAGAAACGTGAGAAGGATCTTAAGGAACAGATAAAAGCTCATGGCGAATTGCTCACGAATATCAGAGCAGCCTTACAGAGTATGAACATGATGTTGCTTCGCGTCAAACACAGTGGCAAAGGCGCGAAGAAGTTAGTCAAAGACGGGAATAAGAAAGAACCGATGATCACCGATAAAGAAGATGCGGAAGAACGCGACGTGCTAGCAGAGGTCGAAGGAATGGATACCGATGGTAAAAAAAAGTTATAATTATTAATTAAATATGGATTCAATCTTTCTCTGTTCCTTTAGCAAACATTAAGTTAAGAATAGCAATTTATTCGTGATTTACCGGTTTCAGTTTTAGTACTGCTGTCGAAGATCAGCCGAAAAATTAGCATTCTCTTTGGTATTAGTAATTTCGATCTCGTGCAGAAGGAAGACGAAGCTCGGGATCTTTATCACACCTATGTATCGAATTACAATTCCGGTTTGATATTTGGAACCGGTGAAGAGGAACAGATTGGTAAATTATCTTTTTTATCTGTAACGCATTGATAATTTTATCGACCCTCTTCATACAAGCCATATCATTTTACAGGACTACTGGTTGAACATGAGATAATCGACGTCACTATTCCGACGCGGGCAGACATCAAGCACCAAAGCAGGCAGATTTTAGAGGTGCACCTAAAACCGGAATAACTTGTCGCGTCAGGTTTTATCACAATAAAATGCAACGTTTAAAAACAACTTTCATTTATTGTACAATATGCTGCGTTACCAATTAGTATCAATCTAGTATTCTTCAATGTCGTTCACACGACCGTATCCCAGCCTCTTCTTTATCATCTCGAATTTCAGCCAGGAAGGTATGTATTTATATTCACGATGGGCCAACGGGAATTTCTTTGATGGCTCTGGCCCGTTGAAGGGATGGACTTTCTTCAATTTCCTCAATAGAAACTCCTTTCTTATCTCTTTGGGATCGCGGTATTTGTCCAGATAAAGATTGAAGGGTTCTCTCAAGGGGAACCACTTCTGCTTCTTTATGTACGGTTTAGGGAAATCGTACCGGAATACCGGTAGTCTTGTTTTCAGCGTGTTGTAATAAAATTCCTTGAGCGAAGACTCCCAATCCGATTGGAAGAACGCCAAACCAGCAGGTGTCAGTTGATCCTGATACTTTCTATAAAAGTCCTGCGTTCTCCAATCACGCTCCTTCAGATTAAAGCAGGGCTTGGTTCTTTTGTATTCTGAGAAATCTATGCGATGCTCTTGCTTGTAAAGCACGAAGATATATCTGCAGTACCCAATGCCGTACGGCGATATCGGTTGCAGGTAATCCACCAACTCCTCTCCCTCCTTCAGACGATTCCCAGGAATGTTGCCGACAAACCAGTGACAATACTCGTTGTCTGCGCTAGTCAAGTTTCCATCTGGGGTGCTCATTATCAGAGTCCACAGTGACTCATCCTCTGCGTTGTACGTCACGTCAGGTGCCTTAGAAGCTTCGCTCGGCTTGATCACGTTACCTGTGTAAACCCTTACCAGTTTGTCGTCCGCCAGCTCGTAGTTTACGTCCAGCGGAACCGTTGGCATGAAATAGGCGTCTCCATACAGGTCGTTATAGACGCCGTAGTGTTTCGCTAGTCTATGAACGTGAGAGACCCCGTTGGTTCGCAACCAGTCCTCTCTCACCGTCTGCAGATCCACCAACAGCTTCCTGGTGCGTGACAATTTCTCCAGGTCGGCATCGTTCCTGCGCGCTATGATTTCGCTCGTCCAGGCACTCGTTATCGAGCGTCTGGTGATCTTGGTGACCGGAAAGCCGATATCTACCTTGAAATCCAACGTCGGGTCCTTTTTATTGAGCTGCTCCAGGCGCTGCTTCAGGGTGCGGGCGACAGTCGGCGGTTTCCCCCGCAACCGATGGCCGTGACGAACATGCTGACCCCTCGGAATAAAATCGTTGGCGAGATAGCGCAAGAGCTTGACTGACATGTCGCGAGACTACACTCGTACTTTACACGAGTGGAACGCTCAGTAACACATTATGTTATTTATTAGCGCTGACGAAAATCTAGAAGAGGTTAAACCGGAACGGGTCAGGTCAGGTGGGTCAGGTTAGGATCTTAGGACCCTAACCTGCCCGAACGAGCATAGCGGCGACATCTATTGGTAACACGGTGAAACGGGTTTCGCTGTCGCACTAATAGATGTCACTTTCATTATTAATTTTGTTCCTACATATGATATGAAGGCTGCGTTCCGATATAGACCTCCATATATTTAGCAGACAAATTTGATATTTCTTATTATTGATTATTGTAATAGTTTGGAAATCGTTTGGGCAAATTTAGAAATATAGTTTCATAGTTTAGGAAATAATAGTTTATTTATAATTAATAAAAATTAATTGAGCGTATAGTTAGCA
>NJRL01002253.1:0-26906 GCA_003063815.1 Aphaenogaster rudis
CTTAAACGAGCTAATAATAATCTGTTATTAATGAGACTTTGATAAGATTGTGTTAATGGCATGCATATATAGATGTGCGTTGTATCACGGTTGTATTACACATAATGGATGAAAGAAGGGAAAGGGAGGCAGCAATAAGATAATAAACAGGAAACATTATACACTCTTGAAGCGTTCCTACTTTTTGTTTTCACTATCACGTTGATACAAGCAGTATCTCGCAATTTGCATAATAGACTCCCTCTTATCTCTGCTATGTTGTGTCTGCTTGGCAAACAGTGCAGAATGCATTATACCTATTTTTATAAGATGTTTTTTGTTTTGATTTTATGGTTGAGAAAATTTTGAGTTTACTGTGGAATAAATATCACTTTGGCATATTATAAGTTAATGTGTTTATAAAAATTAATTATTTATAAATAGAATAGATTATCATCCACTTTTTAGATATAAAACAAAATTGACTTACAATTTTGATGTAATAAGAGTATTTTAATTGATACTCATACTTAATATAATAACACAACATTGTGAATATATGTATACAACAAAACGTATCACATTTTATAACAAAATTTGATTATATATAATTAAACCGGTTAGTTAACAACTTTGATTTAATATAGCTGAAATATTGTTTGCGTAATTATTCAATATCCATTTGTTTAAAATTAATTGTAGCAGTTGAGTGACGGATTTCTGCATTTCATGTGTTACAAATTGGTGGAATTTGTCATCGAAAAATTAATTAGTTCCACCACCTCTCTCTCCCTTTAAAGGACCCTTCCTGCTTGTTATCGGTACAAAGGACCCCTCCTTTGGACTAGGGTGACAGCTGGCACATCTGTTGCTGCCTGAAGCAACAAAAAAGTTTCCAAGAACAGCTTTGCTCCTGGCAATAACCATTATACATGATCCCTGTAACTCGAGGATATTTTAGGACTAAGAATCTGAGCGCTTCATAAATTTTTCTTAGGTAGAACTTGGCAAAGAGATCGTAAACATATGTGACGAAATTTATATTTCGAGATATTACTAAATAAATATTTCTATAAATAGGAATGCGTTAATTATAACTTAATAGTATTTACCAGGAAATAATATATGTAGCAAAATATTAATTGCATTAATATACGTTAATAAATACCAAATATCTGTTATTTTATATATATACGGTATAAAAATAATCTCTTCCCTAATCTATTTGAGAAAAATGAGCAAGAAGTTAAAAACGTTGTGTAACGTTAAAATATATGCGAAGCAAATGAATACTCCTTTCTTTTCGTTAACAGATTGTTTGCATTTGCAACTTTATGCGGACAGTAAGGATCGTTACAAACAAGGCCAAACAAAAGCGTCCCTGAGCTTGCAACACTTTCTGGGAGTGGAGAGTGGTTTCACACTCGACAAAGAATCCAATACGATTGCTATAATTTGCCAAGACGTGACAGTCGTTCTCGCGTTTGATACGCGAGAGCGATTGATACAGTGGCAAGTTAAGATCTCGAACAATTTAGGCGAAGGTAAGTTATCGCGAAAGAAAGAGGGCGAGAAGCATTATATGTATTATAGATACGCAAGATATTATTACGCGAAATTCTGAGATAATTATTATGCCGAATGTTTAATTTACCAACTTTTCTTAACAGATCAGCAATTTTTGGTACTTATCTCCTCGGTACCATCAAAAGCGAAGTTTACTAATGGACCGGCGCACTTGCATATTCAGGATCGTCGCTTCTGCATCACCATCGGCGTGCCTCCTCGGCTCGTCGGTATCTGGGAAATCGCGCACCTTCGACGATACGGCGTAGTCGAAGGCAGATTCTGCTTTGAGGGCGGTTCGAGATGCGGTCGGGGAGAAGGACTGCACGTTCTAATAACCGATCAGGGAGACGACATAGTCAAGACGTTGCAGTTGGCGGCCGAGGGAAAGCTCACTACAAAGAAGCGATCGCCACTTGGTAGAGAACAATTGCAAGACAGTCCAGGGAGACGTCAGTGTTCCCGCGCTGAGACCAGAACTAGCGATTTCTTTTCTTCGGCCGTGTATTCAACATCGACGTATGAGGAGCACTGCGACAGCTGTAAGAATGAGAGTTCACCGTATTGGTCATCCGCGGAGAGCAGGCAGCAAACGGAGCTCGATGGCGATTACAGCTGCAGAGACACGGTCTCTATTTCAGAGCTACCTGATCAACAACCTGGCGGCGAGTGGCGTAGTTGTTCGCTTACTCGTCAAGGTGCAACAGGCCTTGAAAGATGCGCGAGTTGCATCAGTAAGCTCGGTACCGTTTCAAAATCATCGACCTTGATTACCACGACCACTATGAGCGGGATAAGCAGCCCCGCTGCAAGTACATTGAACAATCTAGGATGTCACTTGCAGCCCCGTACCTTCGACCGGCTCTCGCTGTCCTCCTACAGCAGCAGCAGCCATGAGAGCGATTACTCCGGCTCGCAGCAAATCGAATGCCAATGTACGCAGTCGAAAACCGCCCAGTCTCAGACGGCACAGACGACGGCTCGTCAAATGTCACCGAGCCCGAGCACGTTACCGCCGAGACCGCCGAAACCGTCCCAACCGCCCTCACTGCCAACAACCAGCCAGTCCGTCACTGCCAAGAAGCCTAAAAAACCGCCGATGCCACTGCCTGCCGAACAACAAATCTGTGTGCACGCTCGGAAATCCCAACAATCTCAACAAACTCAACAGGCTCAACAACAACCCCAGCAATCCGTAACTCGCAGCGCTGCGGGACCTTACGAGAACTACGACGTTCCCAAAACGATTCTAGGACATCACATGCTGTTGGAGCAAGGTCCGCAACCAGACCAGTATTACGATACACCGAGGAAAATAAAGGAATGTCTTACACTGCCGAAAACATATCCTAATTACGACACGCCTCAGGTGCCGCAGGCTGTGGTCCTGCAAGGATGTGGATGTCCCGCGAAACTCACAGTTCAGTCACCTAGATCTTCGGGATGCCCATGTCACAATGTTATGAGCTGGGCCGGCTTTGTCCTACCTTACTGTCGACGCGGCGCGGGAATCGAGCCTACCGGTGTCACGGTTCATCCCGTGAAACTTTCGGGTGAGGGCAAGATGCCAGTAGTAAACGCCAGTGGAGAAGTTTCCATTTACTCAACGGCCAAAAGGGTAAATAAAAACGAATCAGCCGACGAGAAAACGACGGAGAACTGCGTCTGCGCCGCAGGAAATAAATCGAACAATTACGAGAATGTCGAACCGGTAATAGATACGCAACCGGAATCGAAGCAAGCAAATTATGTGAATATCGATTTTACGCAATCACTGGAGCATTACGAGAATAGCAAAGATGTTTTAACGAAGAGCAGTATCTCGCAAGAAGAGATTAAGAAATTCGCGGATCAATTGAAAGAACCAGCGCCCGAAGCGCCGAGCGACAATACTTCGAAGGTTTGCGAGAAATGCGGTCACGCGAAGGAAAAAGAAAACGATTACTTGGTCATGGATCCAGACAAACAAACTCCGAAGAAGCCATTCCCCGCTTATTTACCGATGCAACCGGCTCACAACGCTTGTTCAAAGGAGATCTTGTCTAGGCTTTGCAGCGGCATCAAGAGTTCCAGCAATCCGACGTTATCGGGATCCACGTTGCTTGAGGTGAATAAGAAGCGTTCTGATTCGGAGTATCGTGTGCCAGGATCGGCGATGTTGTCTAGCCCATATCTCAGGCGTCGTTATTTGGATGTGGGTAATGTTGCGGAATCCGGTGGTAGCATAGGCATACTTCTCAGGAAACGATCTTACTCTGCGGAATCCGCGCATTACCTGGACGACGAGAGCCATACTTTTCCGTCCACGCTTACTATCCACAAGTGTTCGAGCGAAGCGGATAAGAATTCTTTGATAACCGGTGAGCCGCACAACTCGTGTGTCAACTCCGAAAGTAAGATCAGTAGTAATCACGAGAGTGGGCAGATGTTGACGGCCGCGTCTCAACCGTCGTTCATTAAGATCCGACGCTCGTCATCTGTACCATCCAAGACCGGACACAATAGAGATTCCTCGAGCAGCAACGATTCCGGCGTTTCTACCGGCTCCTTGAGTCATCGAACGGCGGAGTTAGTGGAGTTCGAACTATCATTGGCGGCACCCGCCGCTTCGGCAGTAAAGCAGAATATGTTATCGGTCTGCCGCAAAAGCCCACCACCTACATGCTATCACAGCAGCCTGCCGAGGAAATCTAAATCCAGCGATCCTCTCCGTGAAATTTCCTTCCAGTTTCAGAAGATCAAGATACCAACGAAATCTTCATCCGCAGAGGCCGACATACCCACGTGTTTACCGAAGACCACGAAGGGCTTCAACAGTCCTGGCGAAGTCTCCAATGCACCTTATATTGATTCACGAAGTACCAGCAGCGGTACTTCCGACATGTCAGATTACATCGAAACTTTGTCGTTGTCTTCACATTCTTCGTCCGATACGCCTGACAGCCTCAGGTAGGGTCTTATAACTGCAACTTTTGCGGAAGTTCTATTGTCTTTCGTCCAACTTTTTAATTTATATATGACTCCATCAAAATACATAAAGTTGTATAGAATGCCTTACAAATTTATACACACGCTATTTCAGAATTTTATGACTTTCTCTTAACTATAAATTCTTTTCTATATATAACTTTGTTATTGATTTATTTTTAGCCGTGAAAAACTCATGATTATTTTTACAAATATTTATTATAAATATGTTTAGCGTGAAATTTATAAAATAAGAAATGAATTGTCTTAGTAATTCACTATCTTGTCATTTGATTTACCTAGATATTTTAGTTTTACAAATGGCTCATTTTGGAGATATTCTCTTCTTAGATTAGATCCTATTCATGACTGTGACAAAGTAAAAATATATTTAATACAAATTGGTTTTATTCGGACCGTAATAGTTTGGATAACTAATTATGATGCAATTGATTATTTCTAATAAATTGGTTATTGCAACTAATATGCAACTAATATGAGAAAATCATGTTTGTTTATACAGATTAGGAGGCAGAGCGGTAGCAACAACTCTTCGACCTCGTAGCGGGAAGGAATACTATAAGATTGATCGAAGTATCTTGGTAGAACAGGGACGGATTCTCACAACGGCATCTGCTAATTATGCAAATATCACTCCAGTGTTAGAAAAGAGTGAGTCACCGTCACCTGGTTACATGAGCAGTTCACCCTTTGAGCAACCACAACCCACTCGTGAGCACTTTCTATTCCCTGAAGTAAGTATTGCAGTATATAAGAAAATAGATCGTATCTAGACTGATATGTATAACATCAAATTCTGGCAATTGTTAAACATTTGGATATGAAAGGAACAATTTATTATTAGAAACGTTATTGTGTTATCTCTGTAATCTTTCGATATGTAATAATTGTGTCACATTTTCCTTTTTGCAGGAAGCTTGAATGTAATAATATTGTTTGGGAAAAAGAGTTAAAAACTTGAAGTTCCTAGGAATTCCAAACAAAATGAGTAAGAACTAAGAGTATTCATGGTAGAAATTATAATTGGGGCATTGTGACTATTTACACTATACGCGGATATCTGAGGTTACAAGCACACTTTAAAAGTATCTATCATTCAACACGTACCACTATACAGGGTGTCTGATAATTATTGTGACAATGCTCGTGTGCAGGTAGAGTGGATTAAATTAGGTAAAAAAGTCCTCTACCATTTTGCAGTTTTCGTAATTAATGAAAATTAAAGATCTGCGAATCAGCGTACATCCTCGCGATTCAGCGAGACGAGACAGCTCATTGTTTACGATTGCTAAGCGCGCAGCAAGGCATTGGAAGGAGTGGTCTATTAACAACAATGGCGCTGATTGTCACGATAATTATCAGACACTCTGTATACATTGTACATATACATACATATACATAATATAAGAAAGCATAATATATAGATATTCATAACATCTCTCAACAAACGTAGACATAATTGCCATACGTACGTAAATGTTACATCTACGTTATATGGCATATTCGGTGTGTGCTGAGAATCTGTCTAACTGATAGACCGCAGAGTTCTGCTTCTTATTATTCGATATAATTCTAAATCGGCCTTATGGCCCTGTATTCCTACATTATATTAAAATACACGCAATGCCTACATATGACAATTTAAAAAAGCCATGTGAACTGTACATATAGTAAAAATTAATAACAACTTAAAATTAATATAGACTTAGAAATTACGGATAGATGTAAATATGGATTTAAAAAATTCAAAATTTATCGAAAACAATCATCGTATTATGAACTTTGTTCAATATTTTCTTTCATTTGTGTTTTTAAATGTGTATATATATATTATGCTTTCTCATATTTCGCATATGCATGCATATATACAATGTATACATATACGTAGTATAGTATGCCAAATAATCAAAAATTTGTAATTCTTAAGAATACGAAAACGCTCTTTAACTAAATTCGGACGTTCGTTTCATTGATGTTTTCGTAAAGTCTTCCTCTAAAGAGCACAATCATAATCTAAAAAATGTAAAAAAAAGAAACATCAAACTACAAAAATCTAGGTACTAGCGTATAGTTGAAATAATGTCAGTAATCAAACACTTCCTACAACGACTCAAACAATTTCTAAAATATGCTCAATAAGAAACTAATAGTTTGTATAGTAAGAATCCTGCCCTAGGGTAAAAGATATGCATCTTATACTTTATATGAGTATATCGTTTTTTAAATACTTTCTTATTTTGTATGAGTATACTTCTATATAGACTATTGTACAGTCATCTTTGAAAAAATTGAATGAGATTAATAACTCTTAGAATTTCAAATTAGAGTTCTTAAAATTTTATGGATCGATGAATTAAGACATAATAAAATTGTAACATTAGATCGTATCCCTTTCTGATTCTACAATTTGAAAACATTGAGCTAGTTTATATTCCTCTCTAGACTTTACGAACTCGAATTGGAAGAGTAAAAAATAAGGGTGGCTCCAATGTAACAAATTTTCAAGACATTGAAAACATTGTAATTGTAGTCGTTTATCTGTATTCTATGAAGTTTTAAGAATTCATATTTGAAGAATACCATTAGAGACCGTTTGTTTGTACTGATTGAAAAAAAATATCTATCCACATTCTGTACAACCAAAAAAATGCACTGAACGTAGTCAGTTGCATAGCATTCACAGGGTTTTCATACTTACAAGTTACTTTTTAAAGATTAAGATAAAATGTTACAGCCTTTAATGGTCTTCTTTCTAATGAGACACACATGGTATATATGTATAAATACCATAGTCTCTGGGCAATCAAAGACGGCACTATATATAGATTATAAACAAGTATTTCTGAATAAGATTTACGAAATACGTAAAGATCGAGTTATTTCAGGATATCGATAGTCGCCAATGAACATTTCCAATTTTTATTGCATGATATTTTTTAAATCGTTTATCTCTTATATTTTAATTGCTTTTACTAAATTTTTTGATATCATAAAGTGAAATAACTTAATGCAAATGTAACACAGTCTTTTTTTATTCTGTTTACACATTTATTTTAATTTAATTTAATTTTATTGTCGCATTGTACTTAATATTCATATCGTTAAATATTTAATTGTGATTAGTGTGTGCTGTACACATATTTTTACGAAGCGTTTACCAAAAATATTTATTTTTATTCCAACGGTGCATATATATTCTATTTAATATATTAGAAACACAAATAGATAAACTATGAAATTAAGTAATATATTTACAACGATTATTTTAAGTCTAAAGCTATGATATATATTCTATATTTCTAATATTTTTCTTTATGAATATAAATATGCATACATGAGCTCACTTATTTTGTGCTTCTTCTATTCTCTTTTTTTTTTAGTTTATTATTCTCTTTTCACGAGAGGAGATTACAAATTTATGAGAAGGAATATAATTCATATAATATTGCACATACAGTAAATATATCATGCTGAGAAAGTTAGCATAATAGTGATATTAAACGCAATAATAAAACTTTAGAATTATACATTTATAAGGCCGATATAATTAATGCACAGAATTCTGTTTTATATCCATTATATATTATTACACTACCTGGCAAGTAATCAAATTAATGTTTATGATCAAAATCATGGATATTGCCATCATTAACTAATACAGATTTGTAAGCATTGAACTTGCGGGACAATACATATTGTAAGATGTGTTATAGATTGCAACAGCATTAATACTATAACTTTATACTATAGCACAAAACGATGACTAATATCTGATGACTTGATATCTAAGAAAATAGAAGTTTAACTTTTATTTTCTTAGATATTAGATATTTTCAAGAACTTTTTATGTATGATCCAAAGTTGTCTTGCTGTTGTATTCTTATCACATCTTGTTATATCATTCCTTAATATATGGAATTGTTTTTCCATTAGGCCAAAAACCTTAACACAACATTGTTTTATACACGAGAGAATATTTTTTACTCTTGAAACTTTATCCACTTGTGTTCTATATACACTGTTATAATAGCATTAAATCCGTAAAGTCTATTGCATTAATTTAGATTGAAGACATATAATGTTCTTTCAAAATGTGTAAAGATACGTGCAACTGATTTTATATATAAATTATAAAAATATTAAAGAGTAGTATTATTACAAGACTGAGAGAAATAGTTGGTGTAATGAGTGGTAGGAAATATCTACAGCGCTAGAATGTATAATTTATATGTACAGGCCTATGCGCGATTGGAAATTGATCATTTTTAAAATTTTCGGTTCTTCTGTCTACTGAGCATTTCCAAAAAAAGTTGGCTGCATTATTTGTAACACCAAACATGCAAGTGAAAATATTCTTTCGGTCTTTTCTTTGCTTAAAGTGTATAGAAATTATACAATAGTTAACTGCATCAAATAGACAGTAGAAGCCTTAATGAAATACTGTATACAAAAACGATTTGTAGAAAGTGATACTAAGACGCATTGAATTATAAGGAAGTTTACGTATGTCGGTTAGATATTTTACGCAAGTATAACGATACACAAAATAATTGAATTTATATTCCTCTTTATCTGGAATTTAACGGCCCCCAGGAAATTCATAAATTGTAATATCTTCAAAAAATGTATTCATAAGATAGAGAATTGTCATTACATACCATGATCTGTATGTATGCGTTTGCGTGCATACTCATAAATACGTATAACGAATGTGAAATAGCATGCATTTGAGCAGGAGAATGTGTTGAGTGCGAAATTTTCTTGCGTATGTAAATTTGTCTATTGCACGAGTGATTTTCTGTTTTCCTTTCTCTTTTTTAATTAGTTTCCTATAGATTTTTTATATTATTGCAGTCGTGCATTATTAATATATCAAATTCATATTATTTTGTGAATCAGTAATTAATTAACTGAAATATTTTTTCTATCTTAAGTATCATACGTGTGAAGTAGAAAGTCACTCATATAAACACATGCTAGTCAGGAATCAAGTACTATATTGTAGTCATTATATATTTTTACTGCAAAGAAATTGTATATTATGCATAGCTTAAAAATTAAGCACATGTCCACTGATTCATTTCATTCTTGGAATTATTTCCTAGTTCGGAAGAATTATGGACCAAATATTTGTTAATCTATGGAAAATAGGGAGGAGAAATATTATCGTACTTAATATTGATATATAACTTTGTGGAGAATGATAATATAATAAGAGCAGATTAAACAATAAATAAGCTTATTCATTCTACACTTGAACGAATTTGATTGTTTTGTCCGCTTTTATCATAATTCTGACCCGGTTACTTTATACTAAAAGTCGGTAACTTTTTTATTGTTATAACTTAGTCATTGTCCTGTGGGGGTTATTCGTAGTTTTATTTAAAATAAATACGTCAAATATATTTATAAAATATATCTAAAGTACATGTGCTAGCTTTTAAGCTACAAAAACCATATCTAAGAATTTACTAATGATACATATATTGATTAATTATATATATATATATATGTATGTATGTATGTATATATACACATATACATATATCATATATATATATATAAACTAGAAATAAGTTTCAAAGGGTATTACTAATGCTCTATTCATAATCGATGTACATAGTTTTGGTGTAGTCTTAGCATATTAAATTTTTTTATTTTGTGATTCGAGGATGTAGACATCATAAAAGCGAATTTCAATTGTACATACGATGTATCACGACGAAATGCGCTCAAAATGTCTAAATAATTTTATAAATTATTATTGAAATAATAGCGATTTAGTTACTCTGTGAGTACATTTTATAATATATTGGAATAAGCACTTAATCCGATTTAAGAATATACATTTCCGAAATTATATATCCATGATGTAGAAGACGTCGTATACTTTTAATTTCATTATTTTCCGTTTATATCCTACACCGTTTCATTATACTTGCTATAGTACAGAAATGTCAGAATTTAAGACTGTCTGCTTTTTATTCCTTGTGCTATTGGATATGAAAAGAGCTGTTTTGAAAATATACAACTGATCCAAATCATTCCACGTTCAGTCGCCAAAATATCTTTTCATATCTGATAAAAATTATCAATTATTTTAAACAATCTTATTTGCCGTGCAGTATTTTTAATTAAAAAGAAAAAAGAAATCCATCGGATAATGGAATCGCATGATCCAAAAGTAAACAAAATCCGTTTCCTTCGACAATCTGTTCTACAATGAAATTTTCTTCGTGTTTTAATAACACGAAGGGAGTGTCAACACCTGTTGGTGCTGTCGCACTGCATGTCAGTTTTACGAAAAAGAAGAAATAAGATAATATTTAGAGAAATTTTATATAAGAGAAAGAAGAATCGTCCATCAAAAACTAATTTTTCCCTCTTTACACGTACAGAGTCTTAAAAAAGTGTATACTGATAGCAAAACTTTACGTGACTTGTAAATTTCTTTTAAAAATATTATTTGCAAAACTTGCTTAGATATATGTATATGGAATGAAAAGGTGTCATAGATATATGGACATACATCATTTAGACTTTATTCTTTAAGTTATAACAAAATAAAGGAAATGCTCAAGAAATGCCGTTGCTATTGGAAAGAAAAATGAATCCATATAAATACGGATATTCTAAAACGTCGGAATAAATTATTAATTGCTATTTGTATACACTTTTTAATCTTATATAGGAAAAGATCCATGGTATAATATGTAGAACAGGTATTGTATTCTAAAACACTCTTTCAGATGACTGGTGAGACTTTAACTCTGTTATCGAAAGATTGAAAAGTGTATAAAAGCCTTCTTATTTTCTGAAATCAATATAATGAAATTGTGTGTGTGTGTGTCACTAGACCATCCCGCCAGATCATAAGAAGAGTAATAAAATATAATAAGTAACGACACTAACGGAGCTTATGTATTAAATCGTCGAACGCATCTCACGAAGAAGGTTATTTACTTCGGACTTTTGTAATCACGATAAAGAGATAAGTGAGAAGATCGAACAAATTAAATTATTATAGTGCGCCATAAATAAATTAAAACTCGTACACAGTTTGTAGTAGCTGAAGTCATTGATTTATTAAGAAAGTAGAAGAAATAAAGAACTTAAAAAATAACTTTGTGTTCCTGTTTTATTTCTACAATTTAATAAATCTAACCATACTGGTAATATCATTAAATTTACTTTATATTGCAACAATGATTAAATAATTCGTAACTTGGAGTATCATGTTTCTCGTCAATCTTTATTAGTCATAATATTCTATCATATCATTGGAATCAGTTGCAAGAATATGTACCATGCAAGAACATAGCATTATTAATGTAAAGATAGTTTTGGAGAATCGTTAAAATCTAATATTCGAATTATATACTAATTGCATTACTTGATATATTTCGCAAAGAAGCAAAGTCATAGTTAAACAATCTTTCATTATACATCTATTATTTCTGGAAAAACGGAACGTAAATGAACACTCAAGTTTTATTAATTTGTTAAATTCTTTTAATTAATTTTACTATCGATGTCCGAGGAGTAATGCGGGTGATAACCATAGAAATAAAAAACAGTTTCACAGCAATATAATTTATTGTAAAAAAAACATATGCTTATTTATAAAACATCTGTATAATAAATCATGATTTTTATATCGTGTAATAAATTAATTGTTATGATATTCATATCAGATATTTGTGACAATCGATAATATCTTTAACGGAAGATTTTTGTACTTTATTGGTGATATGGTGATAAAAATAAAAAATGAAAAAACTACTAAGGAAACTATTCGTAAGAACATAAATCTATCATAAGAGTGTAATTGAATAAAAGTTCTGTAAATTCGATATTCAACAACACGTTTTAGTTTATTAATAATATAGCGTGTACCATATCGTGTTCACGGTAACATTGACAATGTTAATAATCTATAGCTCCAATCTTTATTTCCTCCTCTCGCATTAACTATATTTTTATTACAGATATACTTCACAAAAATACAATTTTACATATTTCTTATTTTTATAGGAGTAGTATGAGTAATAAAAATATTGTTTCACAAATGTTCGATTCCATATGTATGTTCGTTAGTACAACATGAATAGTTCTTCTTTTATTAAATAACTTTTTTGTAATCACAGATTTTATCTTTTCTAATGCAGTTATACATAACGCTTGAAACAAGATAATTTATACGGTTAATTAGAGAAAATGTCGCGCTTTTATATATATAAAAAAATAAACATATTAAAATAATATATGCGTATATGTGTATTTGAACGCGCCCTCCGCGCGGGTTACACTTTTAATAAATTACTCTTATTTATATGTGGAAACAATTTAACAGTGCGTAAACTTTTGCTACAGAATTATATCTCTCTTTGCTTTCTGGCATAAATGTTAATTTATAATTTCATATATTTATACAAAAATAAATAACATTTAAGCAGATTAAAGACAAAATTGTACCTATGCACATTTTGATCTTCTCTATCATCCAAATATGATCTTCAAGTTAACTCGTTTTTCTTCGTACTATGAGCCTCTCTCCATGCTGTAATTCCTAATTGTATATTTAAATATTTATATCAATATATTTCTCTAAATTGTAAGTTTCTCTTATATGAACACTGTTTAAAATAGTTAATGCGTTTGCTTGATCATAAATAGAACGGTAATAAGGAAACAAAGCGTAAACTAGACTGGCAAAAATATTTTTGTATGTTAAGCATATGAGAATATATGCGCGCGTTATTACATTCGTTATTACATTAGTATTCAATACAATCGTCAATATTACATGTTGTGTCTTCTATTATCGAAACTTAATCTGAGTTATAAGCCGTCGCTACTTAAATGTGCAGAAAAGATGTAATACATCGTTGATCATTCACTAAGATCAAAATTATTCAATGTTCGTGTTGTTCATACGGTACAATATCATGGCGGCCACTAAAAAGAGCGAAAAAAATTCCCTGACTTTTCCCTGACTAAAATTCAAATTAACAGCCAAGTGCCAATACGAATAACTAATTAACGAAGCTTCGAATTAATCGGTATTCAAAAACATGTTTACAATCTGCTTAATAGTGATGGAAAATTGTATTTATACAACTAAGCCATAGAGATTAACAGGATTGATTTTTTAAAAATTTTGTTGCATAAACGTTTACAGCGAACATTACTCACATTTGGTCGATAGTTTTATTCAAATTTTCTTGTATTTAGATCCATCTACAAACGAATATATTAACTAGATAGAATATCTTTTATAGGAACTAAAAAACTTAAACAGCAAGGAACTTTGAAACAAACAGTAGCGTATAAGCGCTGCGCGGTGCACAGCGTTCATTAAAAAGATGTACCCGGGAAGCAATTTTTCTTTTACCAAATTTATAAAAATGCCACTTCCGTATACGAAATATTTCGAGCATTTTATTTTGATTAATTAAGAATTCCCACCATGTAAGAAAAAATTCTTTGAACTTTGGTTCTTTAATTATAGAAGAAGCTTTGTTTCTTCTCGTTTCCCTGACTAATTAAAAAATTCCCTGACTTTTCCCTGATTTCCTTGCCCATTTTTTTAATTCCCTGACATTTCCCTGACCAGTGGCCACCACGAATATACATGTATAATATCAAAATTATTCGCTTCAGAAAAATAATGTGTTTATTTCAATCTTTGGGCACTTCATTTATCGTATCTCGTAATAATCATATGTCGAATCGAAGTATTGCAAATTAGGATATCATTATAAAACTTGTGTACGCGATCAATTTCGTAGCCAATTTTATATTTGTAGATATTTATATATAAAAGAAACAATGAAAGATAGTCACAAGAAAAAATCTTATAACGATATATAACAAAAATTAAATCGCACATAATTAAACAAATGTTACTGTAAGAACTTATTCTAAATTTATATAAACTTTTATTACTACATTATTAAATAAACTAATAAAATATGTAAAACTTAAACTTTTAAATCCATATTTTCCACCTTTTCATGATACGTACCGAGAATGCTCTATGCGCTAAACTTTTTAATAAATTCAATGGCACTTGCATTGTAAAGCTCACATAATATAATGTATCTATATGTACAAAATATATTTAAGAAAGGTATAAATGGTTACAATCATTTCCTTGAAGAAATTGAATTCTTTTTAAACTATAAAATTTGAGATATTCTGAATTATATTAAATAGTTCAATAATTGAATGTTGTTTAAGAATATATTGTTTAAGAAACATTGCTATTTAAAAGAGGGATGAAGTTCTGTTATCATTTATATTATCTAGAAAAAAGATTTGCAATTTCTTTATAAAATAAAACAAGAGCTAACTATTATTTTAATTATTAATCCTAATTTTCAATATGTAAAAAGCAAATCTAATAATAATTGTGTAAATATACCTTTTTTAAAATATTTTATATATACAAATACATAATGCCTTCAAAACTTTGTACATCATATTACTAACAACTCTCTCTCTCTCTTAAAAATATTTCACGTTTTTTTGTGATCAAGTATATCTAAAATCGCAATTAAGATGTATTAAGATATTCGATATTGAGACTCTCCTCTTTACGTTTCCTATAAAACTTAAATTTTTAATTTTTCTTAATTTTACATTGAAACTTTTTTACATTTTTACTAAGGTAAAATTATTTCAATAAGACTGGCAACAAAATAGTAGTCTCAAGGGAAATTAACAATCTTTGAAAATGCTGTATTAGATTCATATATGTATATATATATCGTCTTTGCAAGAAGTTACAATAAAAATATCATAAATTTACATTTACGAAAATGTAAATATATTTTTTTCTTTTAAATTCATGGTTCTATAGAATCTTTCTTATTAACAATTCATCAAAACTCGATACAAAAGAATAAAAATATAAAATTTATCTATCTGGTTTTCATAAAAATTAATAGTTTATGTCAGAGATATTTATGCACAGAAAATGTTTTATATAAAAAAAATTACAACTTGGAAAGATCATATTAATATAATAAGAGATTACTTGTGTGTTTCTCATTAATAGATATCTTCTTTCTGTTCTTAAAAAGATCCCTGCAAACCACATAATTAAAAAAAGAACGATATATATATATATTTTGCATTATTCCAAAAATATTTACTTTTAATGGAATACTCTCAGTACATATGTATATATATATATATATACATATATACTCTCGGGAAATATAGTCATAACTTGAGGTTTGTACCAACAGAACTGAACATACACTTAAACAGTTCGTATTTTTCAATATTTAAATTATTAATATCTTACTTGCTTCCATTTTATGTTTATAACTAATACAATGTAATGTATTAATATTAAACATTTTGTAAATATTAATACATATCATTATGATTTGTATAAAAATAATTTCTTCTTTTCATTAAATCATACTGCTGTCTTATCCTCTTTGGTCAAACTTTACATGTAAATAATTAAAGTTAAATTAAATAATCACTAAAACTAATAACTAAAGTAAGACAAATAAACACAAAAAGTTATAGAATAGAAACAAATAACGAATATATTCTTCTCAAATCATGACTATATCTTTCCAGACATTTCATAGACTATATTTATGCAGACTAGACTCTAGCGCTAGTTTTTAGAGTACTGAAAACCTGTTTTTATTTAGTAATATTTTATCCTAAGCTCTGGAATAATCCAGTTCCACAACAATAACTGTTTTTAATGTTAACAATTAGAATTTATAGCCTTATTGTGATAGAGGTCAATATTATTAAATACGCAGCTTTTAAGTAAAATAAAAGCTTCCTCTTTTTTCATTTTATATAATTTTTAATCGCAGAATCTAAAAAGCAGTCTTTCAAAATAAGCGTGCATGTTTTTTTCTTCGATATAAAGTCAAAATGTATGACTTTCTTTGAGGCATAAAAATGTTTTTACGAATTACAATTTAACAGATAATATAAAATACTAAAATTAACATTATTTTATCGCACATAAGTACTTAGAGCCACTTCACAGGCAATCAATCTTAAAAGTCTTAAATATTATAATAAAATAAAATGCATCTCTTGTTACGTCAATTAACACTTCACAACACTGTTTATAAATAATTACATCTAATTTCAAGTTCAAAATAATTAGACAAAATATAAAGATTTTAATAACTTTCTCAATATTTCTAAATTTATCAATTGCATAAAAAAATTTGATTATATAAATTTAATAAAACAAAAATTTATAAATATTTGCATTAAATTAGGTAAATAATATAAACTATTATGTAAAAAAAGGCACGATATAGAAAAATTTTACCATGTTATTCAGCAAATTATAAAAATATATCCCGTTTAGAGATTAGAAGCAATGTTAAACATTGATACACTAACAATTCACATTAAGACTGTTATATGTTAAACTTAATTTCATTAATGTCAATATGCAAAAAAAATTTTTATGCATTCTCAAAATAATCTTTATGCCAATTTTTCTTATTATTCATAAAATTTGATTTTTTAGAATCTTATGCCTCAACGAAATATTAATAATGTTCTATGTTAAGAGATATGCGATTTTAAATTTAACCAAAATATTAGTAGTACGTATTGTACAAACACAACGTAGTTTAAAAATAAATAAAATGTTAATGCTTTATCGTGTTATCGGCATTTTAATATTGTAAGAACATTATATATTTGATTGTACGATGCCACATAACTTTACTGAAGAATTCGTTGCGTGAAATAAAATTTTACTAAAAAAAAAATCAAATTTATATTGAATTCATAAGCTTTGCTTAAGCAAGGAAACTCCAACGAAGTTGCACGTATAATCTTCAATCAGCTTAGACCTCTTAATTAAATTTAAAGCTGCATACAAAGCTCATTGTATATGGTCGCTAAATGCAGTTGTGGAAGAGTTATTAGAAATTATGTGATACATAACAGAATTATACATTTCATAGCTTTTTCATCAACAAGTGAACAGGATATCTCTCCCTACTTCTTGGTGTTATTCCAGTACTACTTTGTGCCGTTTGAGAATGTAATAGCATCCTACATAATTTGTCGACCTCTTCGTCACTCGAACTAAATCTATTTAAATGTGTGTCATTGGCAGAACTTCGAGAATCATCACAGTTCTCAATGTCAAATCTTAATCGCGATTCTACGTGCACAGGGCTAGATGCTCTGGTGGCAGGTGCGGTCCTGCTACGAGATTCAACATTTCTCAAGGGGATTTTGCTAAGACCCTGATTATGATTCACATCCAATGTTGAGAAGTATCCTTTTATAGCACGACGTACCGTTGTATGATCCTCTAGACTATGACGTTTCACAATCTGCTTTGTTTCTTTAGTATCGGGAAGCTTCAAACTGAAATTCGTGGAATGACGTTTGGTTCGATCCAGCGTGCATTTAGAGTTAGTGAACTTTAATTTGTCTTTATCCAATATCAAAGAATTTCTTTTCGATTTCTCATCTAGAGATCTTTCTTGGCTAGCGTCCCACCCGAATCTAGTTCTTCCATGCGGAGCGGAATATCTTTTAGTCCTCGCATCAGTCTTGGCCAAATGTTGGTCGCTCAAATTCTCCTTCACCATGTTACGTTGTCGCAAGCCCTCTTCGTAATCTATCGAAATTGGTGTGCTTCTAGACATGTCACTCTCACTTGTCCTACGTTTCATGCAATCTTCGTATTCAACGGAGGAATATCTCTTAAACTTCCCCTTATCGAAATTCATGCTGCTTCGTCTAGGGCGAATCGTGCTGTTTAGTTGTCCCCTTGCGGCAATAAAATCTTGCAAATGCGGTATTTTTGATGTGCTTTGGGAACTGGAGAACAGGGTGGGTATCCTGATACCAGCGTCTACCAAGAATTCATCGTCTGACTGCATCACGGATATTTCCGGCATGGAGCTAAAAGCCCAACAGGAATTATAATGAGCTGCATTTGTTAGTGCCCTTAAAGCGGCAAAGTTCGGCGCTCTATCCTTGCCACTAATGTTAGTAGGAAATTCGTGCGGATAATCCCGTGTTAGTAGGGAATGCTGTTGCGGCTCTTGCTTATCTTCTCTTACAAGTGACAGAAAAAAAGATTTGGTAAAAGCGGAAGGACTATATTCGTTTGCTTGAATTGATTGCTTTTTAAACTTTGCATGATCGTTGTCGGTATCGTAATACGAACGGCATTGGGAGTCACTTTTGTACTCTTGTTCACAAGCATCTGTCAAGAGAGCCTGGAATACTGCTAACTTGGAGCAGCTACATTGCGGCTTAGGCATAATATAATCATTAGATGATCCATTCATAAAGTTAAAATGCGATGTATTAGTATGCGAGTTGAAATGCCCTATTTTTTCCCAAGGATGTGTTAGTTGGATTCTGTTAGATATAAAGCAGATATAACTTATAATTAGTTTGGCTAGAATTAATAAAACACTAATTCGTATTTTAGCACATATTAATAAAAAGTCTTTAAATAATAAGTAACGTAACTAAGTATATTTAGCTATCCATGATATGCATTAATTCTAAAATTTTAATTTAAGTATATAAAACTAATTATGTTATCTTTATAAACATGCATTAGTTTTATACTCTTCTGAATTATATTTCTTTTCCAAGTTAAATCCTCCTCTTACCTCGTTTTTAAGCTTTCGATTACTTGACGCGACGATGCAGTTCCATCTACAAAAAACATAATTATTTTAGTTAAGACAATTAAGAACTTATTAATAACTATTACTATTCATTTTATCATTAATCGCCTCTTTCTTATTTAATTAAGTTCTGACATTAGTTAAAACTCGTTTAGCTAGTTACTCTCTTTAATAGAACACAAATTAAAGATTTGTACTTTGAAAAATGGCTTGAGCTTGCAAGACAGATGACAGGATTACTTGGATATGAATTTCCGCTTCTCAACTTCTGTTATTATTAAATAATATGAGTTGCTTACATTTAATTAGTAATGATTTTGTTTCATGCAATGCTTCTTTATTCTTCACCAAATGCTCACCTTTTGTCTGTGTTCTGAAACATAAATTTACATAGCTTTAATAGAAGATAATAATATTTAATGATTTGATAATAGATTCTATGTTATTATTTAATAAAAATTAATATATGTAATTTAAAAATTAAACTTACAATCCTCTTGTAGAACTATCAGTTCCTGTTCGTGCCCAACCTGGACAAATAATATTATTCAATTATTATTAAAATTCTTATCAAATATTGATTTCTTCCTAATATAATTAATAATACCATCAAATATTTTTAATCACTTGTAAAAGTTAAAAAATTTTGATTACTTATTGCCATTAAATAATAAACAAATTGCATGTAATCAAATGAAATACATTCTGCGATCAAAACATAATTTATATAAGGTAATTGATAATATATTTTTAAAAGCATGATTATATTTTGTAATTAATTAAGAATCTTCCTATCGAATTATATATTGTCATCTAGACAAATAAATATTTTCACTTAATAATAATAATAATGCTTAACCAATAAAGATAGCAGATACTGATAGGATATAAATTAATAATACCTCTCTTTACTATAGTTCCACTTGCTGGTTTTCCTGTACCTATACCTGCCAACTTCTTTTCTTCTTCCAACTTTTTGGCATCTTCCATATCTTGTCTGGTGAGCTTCGTTGTTAACTATATAAAAAATTATATTCAGAAAAATATTTTCTCGTATAACTTGTTCATTAAATTACTTACACTTTGGCCTTCATATTTGACATCCATTTCATCTAACTTTTGTGTAACGCTTTTTAAAATAAATAGTACATCTCTATCTTTTTCGTTGTTAACCAAATGTCTCACAACCGATTCTAATGATGTTAGCAATTTTTTATCGGTTGGCATCCACAACTGACTCTTCAGTTGCGGCAGTAAAGATACTACTTTCATTCTTATATTAGCTACTGGATCTTCAGCCAGATTCAATAAAACATTGAAAAAATGTTCCTTAAAATATGCAGAAGAAAAAATTTCCAACGCTTCGACCATCATACGAACAAACATCATTCTCACATAACAATCAGGATTATTGGCTAAATCTGTAAAGATTCTACTACGCAGTTCTGCTCTTTGTATAGGTTTCATATTATATCGTAGAAGAAGAAGAAAAAGTGTTCCTGCAGCAAGACGTACTGGTATTGGCCGCTGAAATCGAAATTTGAATTAAATTTACACGTTTAATAAAACTATATATAAAGTTTTGAGCAAAAATAAAATATTACAGACTCACCGCATGTAAAATTCTGGAAAAAGCCATTGGAACAAAATACGAGTATATAAAATCACTGGGAAAACATTTGGGTAAAATCTCTAGCTGCGCATGCATTAATGATGCCAGTCTCCAATTATGTGTGCCTGCAACTTCACCTTCACATTTTAATAAAGCTTTACCTATTTCCATCAAAGTAGAATCCTATAATGAATATATATAATAATATAACATCTTTCAAGAATTGAGTTATTTGAAAGTACGAACTATGTAATAAAATTGAATTACCATTCTATCTGTTCCAATAGCTTGATTTTCGACTAAACATTCAAACGTTAATCCTATATGAGGAATTAAACCTTGAAGCACTTCCTCAGAATCATCTTTTAGCAATTTTATTAAATTTCCTTTTATCCGTGCACTTTTTGGTCCTAGAACTTTTGCCACCTACAAATGATTGTTTTATTATATATATGAATGTTGTTATAATTTAATAGGTGTATTCAATCTTACTTCATGAATTCCACACGCAACAGTTTTCCGAACCATATAATAATGATCACTAGTCAATGCATCAAATGTTGTAAGTATTGCATCTACATCTTCCGAAGAGCTTGATACAAAGATAAACATTGCTGGCAAATTAAATGCACAGTGCCTTCTGCATTCAACATCCTGTGTAGGATCGCTGCTAATCTACAAAATTATACTAATATTGAATATGTTACAATTAAAGAATATGTCAGTATTTTTTAGATTAGTTTTAGAGGTAATATATATATACAATTTATACAGATAAATTTATTTATAAAGTATTTTCAATATATATATGTACACTAATATGTATTGCAACAGGACTCCATAGATAAATTATTTAATACATATATTTTGCTTAATTTATAATTTATAATATATATACTCACAAATGTAAAGTGTGGTTTCTCTTTCTTCAATGATGGTATTCCCATTTGTGCAAGTTGTTGATAGTATTTTATAAACCATGCTTTCTCTGACATTGATAAACACTCTGAAATTACATTTACCACATATGTCATTTCTGTTATTTAAATATTATTTTTTAAGCACATATAAATGCAAGGGTTACTTCTTACTTTCTAGACCAAGTACAAGTTTTCCCAACTCTTGAGCTATTACACATATCACATTATCTTTGAATTTAGCTGCATTTTCACATAGCTTCTTAACAAGTGGGGCTATTATATTTTTTATTGTATCTATAAACAATTTATATTTTAATTAATTTTTGTTGTTTAATTTGTGTCAAGATTATTATTTATGCAATTTTTATTCATTAAAACCTAAAATCTAAAATATACAATTACTCACCTTCCTGAAGATGAGGTAGTAAATACACTATTGTCTGTACAGAGGCATATCTTACACTGCTTTCTTCGTCACTTGCTAATTCTACAAGAGATGGTAGTAAAGCAGGTTTTACAGATTCAGCACCGAGACCTTCCGCAACAAAACGCAACTGCAAACAGATACTAGCTCGCACTTCACTGCTTACATCCTGACAAAGAGAGTGCACTGTTGGTAGAACTTCCTTCTGTATCCTAATAACAATTTTAATAATAGTAATAGTTATTTATTAAATAAAATTCATAAATAGTGAATTATATAAATTATTTGAATATTTTATGTAGATTTTTTGTTTTAATATCTTTTTTACATCACAAAAATATGATAATAGACAATTATCTGATCAATATGATCAAAATTAAATCCTGCTACTATATAACGCTTGAATAACTAAATAAATTAAGATTTTATTAGACATGATGAAAACATGTCATAAAAATAACTATATATTCAAATATACTCACATAGCAGAATCAAATCGTGTACAAATCTTTCCCAATAATCTGCTGCACGTTATCCTGGAGTAGATAGGTTGTGACAATTGTCCTTTACTTATAGTCAATGGAAGAATCTGTATGTGAGAGTGTTCTTGTTACCATCCATCCAAAAGAGTGCTATGTTATTACATTTACAGTAATTTAATATCTTAAACACATTGATCTATAGTATATATATATAAAAGTATATAGTTATATATACTTTCTTTTCTCAAATTTCTATTTGCAAATATACATAATTGTATTTTTATATTAGTTTCTTTATAAATTTAGTTTTTATTGATATATACTAAATAAATTTAAAAAATTCTTTTCTTTTCCATCTATTTGAATAAAATATTAAATACATCAATTTTAAAAATTGGCTTTACAAACCTGTGCTCTTATGACTTCTACCGGCAGTAATTCTATCACATCCAGTAAGGTCTCCAACCATGCATGACAGATAACTTTAACATTGACATATACAATGGAAGTTAGAGAGAGAGGTACAGTAGATAGTAGACAAATAATACAAATATTCAACTTTTAATTATGAAATACTATATTTTAAAGTAACAATTATTTTAATTAATGATTAAATATATTTACCTGGATCACGGCTCTCTAGAGAATTTAATATGCTTTGAAGGAATGTCTGACTAAAAACATTATGGCTGACAAGCTTCTGCTCTAAAATTGTTTTGAATGTAGATGATGCTGCTATGTGATACTCAGTTGATGCAGTAGCCAGAGACTGCTGCATCTTAGGTACCACTCGAGACATACATGATTGCGTGTCAGTAGCTAAAAGACTTGGTAGACTTTGTATAACACTAAGTTTCTGGATTTCATCTCCCTTCCTGAAAAATAAAATTTCAAAATGTTTTCTTAAGAAATAACATGCATAACAAAAAGATTGTCATTTGTAGTCTTTTTGATATTTGATTGTTTTTTATTTATATGAGGATGCATTAAACTACTATCTTGAATATATATAATAATTTATGTAATTAAAATTATTGCGAATTTGTTATTCTTAGCTATATTTTCTTGTATTTTAAAAATAAAAAATTCATGTATACAGTCTGATCTTAGAGAATGTAGCAGATTGTATTTTCTACATATGTGAAAAGAATGTTATGTTTGTGTGTGAAATTTAAAATAAATCTACATTTTATGACTTGTTTAATAAAGAATTGAATCAGTAACTATATAATTAAGATAATGATATGATCTGATTACATCTGAAACAAATGTTTATAATAGATGTTGGAGATTAAAGAATTCATTCTCGATTTAACTTGAAAATACAAAAATTAATTTCTTAAATGTAACAACTAGAAGTTACTGACTTCATAATTATCAATCAAAATGCTTATAAATTCTTTTCTCAAATTTCTGCAACCAAAATAAAAAGAATCAGTGAAAATGACGAATACATATACTTTTAAATATACATATACAGGGTCTTGAAATAGTTGGTCAAAATCAGGGATTGGATTGGGCTCGTCATAAGGATAAAAAAAGTTCCTATGAACGTTAATCCAAAAACGCATCCCGCAGGAGTAACGACTCATTTAATTATCAATTTAATTATGTAATGTGTTCAATAAGTAGCTTAATCGAGTGATCTGTTGTCACAATTGAAATCCAATATTATTGTTCGCGTACGGAGGCAACACTTCAGAATTCAACAATCTCGGTTCACCGTCTCTGGGGATTGCTAAGCATTAGTCGAAATTATAAGAAATACGCCAGGAATCTTTGAGCGTGTTAGACAATCAATAAACGGATAGAAGCGTGTGTTTTAGTTAATGGTGGACATTTTCAACAACTTCTAAATAAATAAATAAAGTTTTTCGTTTCATGGCCTTCCATTTTTCTGAATCAGGTATTAACCCTAGAAGGCAAAACTGAATTTGCTGAGCTTCAAAGGCAAAAATGGGGTGATACGGCACCCCAAACTTCTCGGGTGTCTCATCTTTTCTATCAGCAATAAATTAATTATTAAATAATGCATTTTCTTCGTTTTTTAATAAGGAAAACGATAGATGTATATAACATGTTTTTTAAATTACGGTATGGGTCGGACCTGAAAGTGTACCTGGCTACTACAGAAGCACAATTTGAATTTCGTTTGGAGTGACAAGGAACCCCACATTTGCCTCTTCTAGGGTTAATAATTAAATGAGTCGTAACTCCTGCAGGATGCGTTTTTGGACTAACGTTTATGAGAACTTTTTTCATCCTCATGACGAGCCCAATTCAATCTCTGATTTTGACCAACTATATTTCAGGACCACTCTGTATATACACATATACAATGTACAGCATGTACCAAAAGTGGGACTATATATATTAACATTATTTTACATTATTTTATTAATATTTTGCTCAAGTTGTTATACCACGGCATCTGAATTAATAAAAGAAGAAAGCATAGAGATTGCTCTAATGTCAAAGACGGTGCCAATGTTCAGTTGTTTACAAGTTTAATTCCAAGCATCCTGACAGTCCTCCAGTTGACAACAGAACTTTATACTTGTTCGTTTCAAAGAAACGGAGAGCATTGACGATCGGCAGCGCATTGGTAGACCAAAAAGTTCAGCCGAAACATCTGTACGAGTCAAGTAACTCAAACGTTCCATGAAACTTATAGCGTTTTCCACTGGGAAAACTGATGCAACACTGCTGCAGCTGCACACTGAGTGCAGTTTCATTGTTCCAATGTGAAAATCAAGTCACATATTTTCAGTGTTTAATGTTCTACTGGCAAAAATTTGTCAAATTAAACACAGTGGAACATTATGGGCTCAGACACAATGAGAGGAATAAGGAACAAGGAATTAAACATAGGGAATTGGGATGTGGAAGAAGGAAGAAGGAAAATATCTTCCTTCTTCCTTCTTCCACATCCCAATTCCCTATGTTTAATTCCTTGTTCCTTATTCCTTTCATTGTGTCTGAGCCTTAAACACTGAAAATATGTGAACTGATTTTTACAATAGAACAATGAAATTGCACTCAGGGTGCACCATATGAGTGTTGCACTAGTTTTCCCGGTGGAAAACGCTATTATATAATAAATTATTTGTTAGATCTGACGTTTGGTACACCCTGGGCTGCGTTCAGATTCCCCACCCGGGTGTCCCAAGGTATCATTTTATCCTTGTTGTTTACTGAATGTTAAACAAGGATAAAACGACACCTGAGGGCACTCGGGTGAGGAATCTGAACGCACCCCTGTACAATACACACGTCAAAGTATATAGATACTAAAAATGTATGGGAGACAACCGCGCGCGCGGCCTGCGAGGTTAACCTAAATCCTCGAAGGTTTCGCGAGCCTTTCGCGATCCTGACATCGCTCGCGCGAGAAGTGCCAGGGAATCTTTAAAGGACTATAATTAGCGCAGTTAACTACGACAGGACAGTGCGCTCCTTGAACGACCGCGCGGCTATTTTTAGGAGCGCGCGCGCGCGATATACGCGGGATGAGAGAAGGGTAACAAACTTGACTCTCGGCAAGGGGGTGAGAAGTCTCGCTCGATCTGACGCGCGTGAGGAATACCGTACCGTCCGTACCGCGTCGAGAATGCTCGAGAACGCGGGGCCGGATACTCACGGATCGGACGCGATCTCGTACGGGGTTTCATCTCCCTCTTGCAGCATTTTCGAGGCGCATCTTACTCATCGACTCGTCGCAGCCAGCGAGCGCGGCGGGATCGATCAATCGCGGTCGGGGCTACCTCACGCGAACGGCACGCGCGGACTCGCTCTCATGACACGATGACACGCGCGGTGCACAACCCGCGAGAACGCGAATGACAACTGAGACGCGGATGCGAGGCGGGCTCGGGCAGCGGGCTCGTAATTCCTATCGATCACATCTGACTCGCGGCCGTTGCGTTGCGTACCAGCGCGACCGAGCGCGCACGAGTCCGCGCCGAACCAGCGCCGAACCGACACGAGCGCGGCCCACGTACCAACTGGGTGGCCGAGACGAGAAGACACACGCGCACCTGGTCGTCGTCGTAGTCATCGTGACCAGGGCAGCGATCACGTAACTTTTCCTCTAGGGCGAAAACATGAAAAGTGAAAAGTTTCATGTAACTATCTCTTTCTATTGGTGTTGAATAGAAAGAAATAGTCACTTGAAACTTTTCACTTTTCACGTTTCCGCCCTAGAAGAAAAGTTACGTGATCGCTACCCAGGGCAGCGATCACGTAACTTTTCCCCTAGGGCGG
>NJRL01002258.1:0-14595 GCA_003063815.1 Aphaenogaster rudis
TTATACATATTATTTTCTTCCTTATAACCATAACAATGACTAAAAGCGCCATATTGCCGATATGTACTTTACCGATTCACATCTAAGACTACATTAGAGCACATTGCTTTCATTGCGGTTTAAATTGTGCGGAAGAACTCGCGTGAGATACATTCTAATCGATAAAGTCGTTGATTATAAGTGCGAAAATATTTCAACTTGAAAATAGTATGATCCGAAATGTTATTAAAATCTATTGAATCAGGATCTTGATAGCGGATTAACATTGAGACATATAATGATACACGTTCCTTCAAGCAAAATTACAATGTGAAATCTATTAATATATTTATTCTGTATTCTGTTCTCTTATCCACAACTAGATTTCTGGATGAAACACTAATGATGCTTTTCATCATTTTAAACCCGGTAAAAAATTTTCATATAAAAGTATTTATAAATATATATAATTATATATATAAAATATGTACATACATGTTTTTTTTTTTGTACAATCTGTATCTGTATATAGGAAAAATAATAAGAAGAGTAATTGAAAAATAATTTTTGCATTGTTTTTTGTTACAAAAAGTAAAATTGCAATTAGGTTATACAATATTCTATATATAATCATATATAACTTTTCTATACATTTTTATATATATAATTATATATAGGCAATTTTTTCTTATTTCCTCAAACTTTACTTTTATTTTTAAAAAACAATGCGGAAATTATCCTTTTGATTATTTTTAAATTCTTCTTCTTATTATTTGTCTTATATATACGAATAGAGATTATACATATAAGAGAAGAAAACTATATACATATGGACATATTTTATATATAATTATATATGTTTATATATGTTCTTATATGAAAAATTTTTTACCGGAAATATCCATGTGAGAAGATTAAGTATTATTTTTTATTCATATTTAGAGGAGAAGTTGGTATTATGGCCCCCATTTACATTTTGTACAATAACTTTGATAATAATTAATATTTTAAATTGAACTTAACGATTACATTTGTCAAAGAGTTGTTCAATTGATTCTAAACTTAAAAGTTATGAAATATTTATAATTTAGAATGTTATTTATAAAAATGTGGCGACACTGCATAATAAGTTGATGAGTAACAGGGGTAGTAATGTGGCCGCCCACAAAAGTAGATTTAAAAAATTGATTTTGTTTAAAAAACACAGTATTTTATAACAAAATTATATAATCAAAATAAACTTTTCGAAAGAATCACAGTGAATATAACGGTGAATTTTGAATGTAGCTTCTGACTTACTTGTCAAAAGGTAGATACAAACTGTGAGAGAAGGATACAGTTTCTACAATAGGCTTTTATATAAATTTTATTTAAATTATATCTGAAATTATATATACTTGAATTATGCTTTTTTTTACCTTGAAAAAGAGGCTATATAGGCTAGCACGCTTAGAGAGCCATATTAGCAAAATGTCATATTATTGTTTAACTTTAAATATGTACAGCCGAATAAAATGTTAAATAACGAATAAAACACTCAAGTGTACATATATTCGTGTGATAATACGCTCAAATTTAAAAAGAATGAGGAAATATATATAATTATATGTGCTAAAATGTACTTGAAAACGTTTTGAAATGCTCGAAAGTAAAAATGTATTATAACAAATGCTGACTATTGTGTATTGACGTATTAGCGCAACTGTATAACGGCGGGCTATTGAAAAAATGACTTCATATAATAATCACTAGAATTCGCCACCCTAGCAATATTAAGAGAGGCCATTATACCTACAAGGGCCATAATACCACCTTCTCCTGAGTTCGACTCGGGACGTCGCGTCGCTGAGCATACACGTTATCACGTGCTGTGTTCGTCTAACATATTTTTGAAAATCTAACGCAATAGATAATCTGTTGTGTTCATTTATATTCCGCACTTCTTTGTTTGGTTTTATATTCATACATAAGAATTTTCGCAACTCTGAGCCGGACTGGCTGTGCTGACGATCGTGTTACTGGCCGTATCGGACCCGGTGTTGGGGTTCGAGTGCTATTTTGAAGAAGAAGAAGAAAAAGAGAAGACCACTTTCTCCTCTATACTTAAATACGACAATATGTTTGTTTTTGAAAGTCAGATATTGGCTACGTTCACATGCCTCGTTCAGACGATTTTAGTAACATCCATAATTGTTTTAATTCTTTTAAAAATATACTTGTTTATATAAAGCGGTTTTTTTAAATTTATTTCCATTATATAACTTATTGAACTTGTAACTTCTAAAATGTATAAAATTCATTAATTTCGACCAAACTGGCAATCTTTATTTCTTTGGTTAGCACAACGTTTCAACCGAGATTCCGGTCCTTCTCAAGTGCATACATTTCATTTGAATATTAACATAAATCACTTCAATAATTATGACATTGTGACAGCAATTAATCAGAATCAAAGAACTAAAATTGTAAAATAGCAAGGTGTAAATTTAATAAATTAATACAAAAACAAGGCAGAAATGATAAAATATAAAGCTTACGTGCTTTTATGTGTCGAAAAGTGATAAAATTATATATATTGTCATGCGAAGAAATAACGGTAAAAGTTTAACATTAAGAAGCACGTCTGTACAGCATGACGGCGAACAACGAAATGACAGATATAAACAGTGGAAAGTTATAAATATTCAAATCACACTTATTATCCTATCATATAATTCAGATAGATTTTTGGTGTCCCTCTGTAGGTTAATAAAGTTATTGTTCTTTTAATAAAGATCATTTCCGCAATTTCTCTCTTTTTAAAATGTTTCTCTCTATGTAAAATCTTTGGAGTAGACCAATTAAAATCATGGTTAAGAGAGAGGCGGTGTTTGCTAACAACGGAATGATTGTTGGAGTGCTTCTTAATGTCTGCTCTATGTTCTTTGATTCTAGTCTCTAAATTTCTTTTAGTTTGTCCAATATAACACGCGTCACAGTTTGCGCAATCAATTTCATATACCAATTCAGTTTGTTTAATGTTGTCTAATCGATCTTTTCCTCTCTTAATGATATAATCCAGTTTCTGCATAACACCCTCACTAAAATCTTTAATGTACGGGATAATGATAACATTTCTATCGATATGCACCTTATCCCTTACATTATTGTCGTATTTAATGTCTTTCAATCGCTGTTTAATATATTTATTAATAAAAGATGTCGGGTAACAATTGTCAGAGAGGATCTCTTTCACAATCTTGATATTCATGTGATGGAAGCGTTTGTCAGACAATAGAATCGCACGGTCAACCAAATTGGTTATAACGCTAATTTTATAATTGTCAGGATGGCTAAAAAAATAATTTATGTAACGCCCAGAAATGTGGGTTTTCTGTACCAATTAGTTATAAGTGTATTACCCTCTCTGATAATGGTCGTGTCTAAGAAATTAATAGAGCCGTCAGTTTTAACCTCACATGTAAACTTCAATCTTGGATGATAACTGTTGAAAACGCTAAGTATGTCATTAATTTTATGGCGTGGGATTATTGCAAAAATATTGTCAACATATCTACCAAAAACTGGAACACTATAATCCAACGAACTTAGGCAGTGAGTTTCAAGGTCGTCTAAGACGATATCTGCGAGAATGGGGGACAAGGGGGAACTCATAGGACTACCAAATATTTGATCGTAGATTTGGCCATTGAAACTAAAACTGGTGGAACTTAAGATCATGTCGATGGCTTGTAAAAATTGTTGTAAATTGAAATTAGTGACTGCAGAAATATGCGTCCATCTTTTTTTCAAACCTCTCATCACAGGATCTTTTGGAATGTTAGTGAAAAGTGACGTGGCATCTAGAGAAATAAGTATTTCGTCAGGTTGGATTTTTAAGGTACGTATTCTATCTACAAAGCGCCAACTATCTTGTATGTCAGAATTAGGTTTGGGGATGGACTCATGTAAGATATTATGGAGAAAACAAGCAATATTCTATAGGGGACTGCCCATGGTGGATACAATAATGCGTAACGGGAAACCAGTTTTGTGAACCTTTGGTAATCCGTAACATCTGGGCAAGTTTCCAGCAGTGTTACGCAACTGTTTATAAGTGTGATGGTCAATAATATCATGGTCAAGCCACAATTTGACTAAATTGTTTAGTTTGGTAGTTATACGTTTAATCGGGTCTTTATTAAGTTTCATATAAGTTGTCTGGTCATTTGATTAAAATATGTGTCCTTGTCCATAATAACAGTCCATAATAACATGACCTTTGTCTGCTTTTGTAACAAAAATGTCATCATTATTTTTAAAAAATTTTTTGCATTTGTCAAACGAATCAGAAATATATCGGTCAATGTATTTGAAATGTTTCTTATTAGTCAAGAATTTCTGCAATAAGTTAGAGATCAATGTACGTGTTTCCTTCGCGCTATCATCAGAAATCTTCTGACAATTCGACTCGAAGCTCTTTATCACATTTTATTATCCACTGGCGAAGATAAGCTTCAACTATTGTAACTTCTAAATTAAGTAATATATATGCTTGTTGATATGTAATCAATATATAATAAAAGAAATAAGAAATAGATGTCAAAGTAAAGTTAAAATTCAATATATGCTTTTTGAAAAATTGTTAATAATGATTGAATTAATTTTCATGGGAAGATAATAAAATATAATAAACACAATTACTTCCTTTATTATAACTTTATCTTAAATATTGATTATTTGATTATGTACTCTCTCAATAGGACAAATGTTACATTTACTGTGAGTGTTTAAGTATTAACGAGAATGTTTAAGTATTATATTTGTTAATGTTATTCCATTGAATCATTTGACATAATTTTTGGTAAATATACCGATGGAGGGAGGCAGCCTCGATGACCTTCACATATGTTGTCAAGGTCATGAACCTGAACAACATTCCAAAGGTTTTAGCCGTCGCTCGTTTTTATTAAAAAGTTATTAACAAAAAATTTGAAAAATATACCGGTTTATGTTAATGTTAAAGAACATAATTTCCTATATACAGGGTATTCGAAAAGTGTGGGACCCCCCTATTACCTCAAAAAGAACACACTTTCACGAAAAATGACTCGAACAAAAGTTGTAGGGGTCATAAAGTACTATCTTGTGGTGACCTTGAACTTGATCTTGAACTTGACTTTGGGAGTTATTTGTAGGTCAAATCGAATTTTCTAAATAGAACCTTGTATTTTTTATTACACATTCTTGTAGCTTACCTCGAGAGCTTTCCAAAACACTATAATTAAGTATTTTTTCATTAAGAACTTTTGGAATTATAAGGCTTGTGAAAGTTCTTATTTTGACATAAAATACAAAATATCTTGTAAAACATTAAGTTTTCGATAATGTTACCATAATACTTTTATGCACAGAATAATGAGACAAATCAATTGGTATGAAAGAAAGACATAGTTCCTTTAAGAAAAAATATATAATTTGCAACATACATCTGCATACTTTTTCTTAAAAGCATCTATGTCTTTCTTTCATACCAATTGATTCGTCTCATTATTCTGTGCATAAAAGTATTAAGGTAACATTACCGAAAACTTTATGTTTTACAAGTTATTTTGTATTTTATGTCAAAATACTAGAACTTTCAAGCCTTATAATTCCAAAAGTCCTTAATGAAAAAATACTTAATTATAGTGTTTTGGAAAGCTCTCAAGATAAGCTACAAGAATATGCAATGAAAAATAGGCGGTTCTATTAAAAAAATTGGAGGTGACCTACAAATAACCCCAAGGTCAAGTTCAAGGTCACCACAAGCTAGTACTTTACGACCCCTACAACTTTTGTTCGAGTCATTTTCCGTGAAAGTGCGTTCTTTTTGAGATAATAGAGGGGTCCCACATTTTTCGAATATCCTGTATGTGTAAATACAATACAAGAAAAAAAGCTCCACCCCTTTTCCTGCATCTCACAAAAAACTAGACACAAGAGTGTGTGATGGACCTCACTTCGCGTGGAAAGTTGTAAACCCATGTGACACCTCGTTTCGCGTGGAAAGTGTACGTGTGGAGGGAGTAGGTTCCGTCGAGTGTTTGTGAATTTATAACTTTCCGTGGATTCGCGTAAACCCATGTGGAACCTCGCTTTGCGTGGAAATTACAAACCCATGTGAAAATAACGTTTTATTTATAAAACTTCTTTTGTTAATAACTTTTTAATAAAAAGTTTTCGAGCAACGGCTAAAACCTTTGGAATATTGTTCAGGGTCATGACCTTAACAACATATGTCAAAATCAAGGTCGTCGGAGCTGCCTCCCTCCATCGGCATATTTGTCTAATTTTTTTTCTTTAATCCTTTTGCGCCTAACGGGACATATGTGTCCCATCGAAGGTTTGAAAAATTCTGTTTGGTCTCATGCAGGTCCTGGGGCAATAAGTCGCTGTCCCATCAGTTTGAATAAAAATTCATTTTTGAGGGATGCGCTCCTCATTTCAGACGTCTATCGGGACACTTACGTCCCACTGGGAAACACTGATGGGACACATATGTCCCATACTCAACAAAAATTACAAGACGACGAATAAACTTTCTAAAACACTGTTTGGAAAAGTCTAGGTCTACTCCACACTCAATTCATAGCCCCTCATCTATCTACACACATACACATACAAAACTCACTCTACCCGGCTCAACTCAACCCCTGCACCCGGGACGTGGCGCCATCTCACGTTTTCTGTTGGGACGAAAAATTGGAACCTCTCGCTCGCTCACCTTGTCCTAGCTCGGCCATTCTAATGTACTCGTTCGGATCGACGACATAAAGGTGTAACTCTTTCGCATGAGTCCAAGGAAATTCGGATATCTTGCATACTCAGACAAGCAATATCAGCTCTTTCGGTACGATTCTCACAGTTAATAGATAATTCGTGTTGTTGTATAATTGTGTTACTCATTTTGACCAAATAAATCGCAGTATTATACGTGTTTCTTACACAACCACGTGTTGCGCCTTTTATCACCTAAAATCTCCGGTACCGGACATCCAATCACCACTATCACCAGACATTCACAGAACCTCTCGAAACATTTCTTGGTCCTTCGAGCCGGATTTTGTGGTGATTGGAACTGAAAATTCTCTGGAAAGCTAAGACTCGCGTGAAGAAATAGTGCGGTTTCATACAGTGCGGTCTCTCTCTCACACTTATCGGATATTCCTGTACGGACAACTCAACGGCCCGTGCGGTCCCGCTCAAAGTCATTCGCGAAAACATCTCTGGTGCGTCTCTCTCGCATTCGCGAGTAAACATTTAGTGCGCGGTCGGTGTGTCTCTGTCGCTCTCGCGACGAATCTCCGTTCGCGGCCGATACGTCTCTACCGTTCTCGCGGAAAACATTCAACCTCCCCGGTGCGTCTCTCTCGCGCTTGCGGGAAAACATTAAGTGCGCGGCCGGTTAGCCTCTGTCGCTCTCGCGCCGAATCTCAGTGCGCGGCCGGTGTGTCTCTGTCGCTCTCGCGACGTATCTCCGTACGCGGCCGCTACGTCTCTCTCCCTCGCGGAAAACATTCAGCCTCCCCGGTGCGTCTCTTCCGCGCTCGCGGGCATACATTAATTGCGCAGCCGGTGTGCCTCTGTCGCTCTCGCGCCGAATCTCAGTGTGCGGCCGGTGTGTCTCTGTCGCTCTCGCGACGAATCTCCGTTCGCGGCCGATACGTCTCCACCGCTCTCGCGGAAAGCATTCAGCCTCCCCGGTGCGTCTCTCGCGCTTGCGGGAAAACATTAAGTGCGCGGCCGGAGTGCCTCTGTCGCTCTCGCGCCGAATCTCAGTGCGCGGCCGGTGTGTCTCTGTCGCTCTCGCGACGAACCTCCGTACGCGGTCGATAAGTCTCTGTTGTTCTCGCGGAAAACATTCAGCCTCCCCGGTGCGCCTCTCTCGCGCTCACGGGAACCCGTTAAGTGCGCGGCTCGGCTCACTCACACTTATTGGCGACGTCAACCACGTCCTCGTCACTGGGTGATTCTTGCCCGCTCTCACTTGCCGCCATGGCCAACCTCGAATCAAAAGTCTCACTGTAGATGAGTTCCGCTTCATCAAAGCTACAGCGGAAGAATCACAGAATGAAACCTTCCTCACGATGCACTTGCAAATGATTCGTACCAAGTTGGAACTCATCGAAGACAATTGGGAAAAGTTTAATGAGGCTCATGAAAAGTTGTGCGAGACCAAATCTGAGGTGTTCTTGAAACTTGATTATATAACCAACAGTATTTATGATCAATGTTTCGCATTTTACGCACAAGTTAAGGCGGGACTACTCTTTTAACGGGAAAAACTAGAGAAAGTAAATCCACCCTCCGGCAGTCAACTAGTGGACGTCTCGACGCTCACTTTCTCTCCAGCTACTCACTCATTGCCGGAAATCACGATCAACAAATTCTCCGGAGACTATCCCTCGTGGCGCCCATTTCAAGATCTGTTTACTTCTATTATCGGCAAAAATCCGGAGCTCACCAACGTCGAGAAGATGCATTACCTCAAATCAAGTCTCATTGAGGAAGCTGCTCAGCTCATTGCCAATCTCTCGGTATCCGGTGAATCATTTGTTACGGCATGGGATCTACTCGTCACACGTTATGAAAACAAACAACTTCTCTTTTCGGCACTCGATCGCCTCTGCGGTACTCAGATCATCTCATCTCGGTCAGCCAAGGAGCTCAACGCACTTCTTAACTCGACAACCGAATCATTCAATGCATTGACGGCATTGGGTGCCCCAACAGTTCACTGGGACCTACTCTTGGTTCATCTCATTGTGAAACGGCTGGATCCTAAAACAAGAGAGACATGGGAGATGAAGTTAGGCTCATCCACTGAACCGCCATCATACGATCAGCTAAGGAATTTCCTCACTGTTCGAGCTCGCGGTCTTGAGAATCTGGAGCTCAACAAGCTCACACTTCCAGCTCTCTTCAAGGTTCTACTAGCACCCACACACAGCAAGAAAAAAGATCAGCGGCCAGTGCTCACGTGGCGTCTCAATCAACGGCACCACGCTCTACCGCAATGACTTCTGTGCTCTGCGGTCAACCTCATTTCATCGTAATGTGTCCAGATTCCGGGATAAGACCTCGCAACAAAGAAGAGAAACGGTAGAGTCACTCCGACTATGTTACAATTGCTTGGGAAATCATAATGCCGTCAACTGCCGCAATCCAAAACGTTGCCAGGAATGCAACAACAAGCACCACACTATGATCCATATCTCACCCGCTCAGGCCCGGCCCCACTCAAAATCAACTGGTTTTTCTCTCCCTCAATCATCGAGTACTTCACGATCTCAGCAAAAGACGACTCAAGATACTCAACAGTCATCAACGGCTCAACCTCAACCGGCCAGTCACAGCGGTGGTTCATCCGGAGGGCAATCACGACCGTCCTCACCACTATAGTTCCAACCACAAAATACCTCATCCCCGCAATGACTCACCCATCCAACCAGTCAAATCGCTCACTCACCGGCTCTCACTCGACCTGTAGTGCTACTGGGCACTAGTCAAGCTCTGGCAAAATCATCTTGCGGGGCAACTCATCAATTTCGAATGTTAATAGATCTCGGTTCGGAACTCTCATTCGTGTCAGAGAATCTCGTGAAACTACTACTGATCACGAGGCAGAGTTCAGCAATTCCACTCACCGGCATCGGCGGCACTAAGTCGGGTTCGACTCGCGGAATTGTTTCCCTCACGCTCAGTTCAACTCATCAATTGGCAACGTCTCTCACTATTTCTGCTCACGTACTCAAAACATCCACTACCTGGCTTCCATCTTTCTCAGCTCCAAATCTCTGGTGGTCACATTTTCAAGGGCTACCACTCGCCGATCCAGATTTTCTCACACCAGGTGCAATTGATGTCATTTTGGGAGCTGACGCATACGGGCAATTTATCGAGCCGGACGTTATCAAGGGAGAAGCTTATGAACCAATCGCTCAACGCTCAGTATTCGGCTGGATCGTTCTCGGGCCAGTTGACGACATCGCTTCATTACCGGCCATTGCCTCATACACTGTCGCAGTTGATCATGATCTACATGAACTACTCAGTAAATTCTGGTTACAAGAAGAGGTCACCCCATCATCAACCAGCCATCTTAGTGCGGACGAAGCAGAATGTGAAGCTCACTTCCGGTCGACTGACACTCGTGACGAATCGGGACGTTACATCGTTCGGTTACCTCTCAAAGCTCCTGCCAGTCAGCTCGGTGATTCCAAACACTCGGCACTCGATTCATTACGCAGTCTCAGACGTCGGCTCTCAGCTGATCCAAAATACGAAGAACTCTACTCAACATTCATTCGTGAATACGAAGAACTCTCTTATTTCACGGTAGCACCATCCTCAGACTCTGATCACGCACCTGTCTATTGTTTTCCTCATCACAGTGTCCTCAAGGCACAAAGCCTCACTACCAAGCTGAGAGTTGTATTCAACGGTTCTGCTCAAACGACATCGGGTGTCTCTTTAAATAACATTCTGCACACGGGTGCGAAGATCCAAACAGACATTTCAGATGTCCTTCTCTGGGTTCGGCGACATCAGTTCCTCATTGCTACGGACATCACAAAGATGTTCCGGCAAATCAAGGTGCACCCGGACGATTGGGATCTTCAACGTATTCTCTGGGTAGATAAACAACAAAACGTCAGCTCTTATCAACTCACCACGATGACTTACGGTACGCGTCCAGCCCCATTCTTTGCGGTTCGGGTCCTCTTGCAACTTGCTCAAAACGAGGGACACAAATATCCATTGGCGGTACCTCCTCTCACAAGGGGGAGATATATGGACGATATCTACGGCGATTCAGATAACCTCGAGGAAGCAGAGGCGATCGCACTTCAATTGATCGCACTCTGCAAGGCGGGCGGATTTCCTCTTGCAAAATGGGCAAGTAATCATCCGAATCTACTCAAGGCAGTCTCTCCAGACAGCATCTCATCGGAGTCAGCTCACTCGTTTGAGGACTCGCGGGTTAAAATCCTTGGACTCTCCTGGCACCCACAGGCAGATCAATTCAAATTTCAGGCCTCTCTCTCAATTGCAACTAAGATCACAAAAAGGGTAATTCTCTCAGAAGTCGCGCAATTATACGATCCTCTTGGTTTTCTTTCACCAGTAATTGTCAGAGCAAAAATACTTCTCCGGGAATTATGGTTGGTCAAGCTCGACTGGGATGACTCGCTCTCACCTCAACGATGGCTGAAGTTCAGAAAAGATCTCTCTGACTTGTCTCACCTATCAATTCCAAGGTGGCTACATTTAACCACGACCGCGGGAGTCGAGCTTCACGGGTTCTCAGATGCTTCTCAACTTGCTGTCGCAGCGGCAGTCTACATCAAAGTAATCTCATCTGAATCAGAGTCAACCACTGGTGTGTGCCAAAACCAAAGTAGCACCTCTCAAACCACTCACCATTCCTCGGCTCGAACTCACGGCGGCGGTGCTCATCTCCAAGTTCATCAAATATGTTCACGACACTCTTGAACTCGAAGAAGTTCCTATCTACCTTTGGACTGACTCATCAGTCTCGCTCAATAGCCATCCATCACGATGGAAGGATTTCATTCGGAATCGGGTCTCGTCAATTCAAAAGAGGGTACCTCAAGGACAATGGAGGTTCGTTCCTGGTAAGGAAAATCCAGCTGACTGTGCGACTCGTGGTTTTTCTCCCTTTCAACTGACAAATCATCATCTCTGGTGGAACGGTTCACCATGGCTAGCACTGTCTTCTCAATCATGGCCCACACTCTCATCTCAACCAGACTCGACGGCGAGCCTTGAAGAACGGCCAGGTATCTCACTCACGACAATCACGGCCGAGCAACATTCTGTGATATCCTATATCGATACTCATCTCTTACGCAATTACTCAGAATCACGGCTCTTTGTCAGCGGGTAAAAAAAATACCACAGTCCTCCCTATCCACACCACTCACGCCGGAAGACCTGGAAACTTCACGCATACATTGGGTAAAAATTATACAAGGCTTATACTTCTCGGCGGAACTCAAGATCATCTCAAGCGGTGAACATATGCCAAGGAATCATGCTCTCTCACGACTCACCGCATTCATCGACCACTCGGGTATACTCAGAGTTGGAGGGCGACTTAAACACTCTCAATTAGAAGCAGAAGCAAAGCACCCAGCAATCCTTCCAAGGGACTCGCCTCTCACGCACTTGCTCATTGCGGATGCTCATCAACGGACTCTTCACGGCGGTACTCAACTCACATTGACGTATCTCCGTAAGTCTTACTGGATAATTAGTGGCCGAGCCCCAGTTAGATCCCACATCCTCCGCTGCATTCGGTGTGCTTGTCAACGGGGCGTAAGAGCACAACAACTCATGGGTCAGTTACCATCATCTCGCACTACACCATCTCGCCCTTTTCTCAATACTGGTGTCGATTACGCAGGCCCAGTCACACTCAAGACATGGCGAGGGCGCGGGGCAAAAACTCACAAGGGATGGCTCTCAATTTTTGTTTGCTTCTCAACCTCGGCGGTGCATCTCGAAGCGGTAACGGATTATTCAACAGATGGATTCATCGCAGCGTTTGGGCGGTTCACGGGTCGGCGGGGTATCTGCAAAAATCTTCACAGCGACTGTGGTACAAACTTCGTCGGTGCAGATGCCATACTCAAGAGACAATTCACTTCCGGATCGAACGAATTCAAGAAAATTGCTCATCTCTTGGCCAACGACGGTACTCATTGGACTTTCAATCTTCCGGCAGCTCCTCACTTTGGTGGAAAATGGGAGGCGGCAGTCAAGTCGGTCAAATATCACCTTCGGCGAACCATTGGTGAGACTGTACTGACCTATGAAGAACTTACAACTCTTATGGTCCAAATCGAGGCAGTTCTCAGCTCACGCCCCCTGGAACCCTTATCAGACAACCCGGAAGATCACAACGCACTCACACCAGGGCATTTCCTCATTGGTGAAGCATTCACAACCATCCCGGAGCCGTCTCTATCCTCGGTACCGTTATCACGACTTTCCCGTTGGCAACTCATTCAGCAAAAATTACAATATTTCTGGTCACGATGGTCGTCAGGGCATCTTCAACGCCATCTCGCAATTTCCAAGTGGCATCACCTTTCACATCAAATCAAGGAAAATTCACTGGTACTGCTCACGGATGAACGATTTCCAAAGTGGCCTCTTGGTCGGGTCATCTCTCTACATCCTGGGTCGGACGGTCTCACTCAGGTGGTTACTATTAAAACAGCCAGTACTACTCTGGTTCGGCCCATCTCAAAACTCTCTGTGTTACCAATCTCAACGGATCATCATTCGTCAGCGCTGCTGGCGACGGCGGGCGGAATGTTTGGAAAAGTCTAGATCTACTCCACACTCAATTCATAGCCCCTCATCTGTATACACACATACACATACAAAACTCACTCTACCCGGCTCGACTCAATCCCTGCACCCGGGACGTGGCGCCATCTCACGTTCTCTGTTGGGACAAAAAATTGGGACCTCTCGCTCGCTCACCTTGTCCTAGCTCGGTCATTCTAATGTTATTTAATGTTATTTAAACTCGTTCGGGACGACGACATTTTGTGTAATTCTCTCGCGTGAGTCCAAAGAAATTCGGATATCTTGCATACTCAGACAAGCAATATCAGCTTTTTCGGTACGATTCTCACAGTTAATAGACAATTCGTGTTGTTATATAATTGTGTTCCTCATTTTGTGTGTGACCAAATAAATCGCAGTATTATATGTATTTCTTACACAACCACGTGTTGCGCCTTTTATCAACTGAAATCTCCGGTACCGGACATCCAATCACCACTATCACCAGACATTCACAGAACCTCTCGAAACAAACACAAAAATTCGATTTATGTCGTGAAACATAAAGAAGTCCAAAGAAAAAAAAGTCGGCGCGAAAGGATTAACTAATCAAACTTTCGTCCATGTCTTAACTTCTTCTTTTTTTAGATCCATTTTTCTATGTAATACTATATGACTTTTATTTTTAAAAAAATGCTGTAGATTATTTATCTTATTAGAAGCTTGATAATGTAAATATAAAAATGCTTCTAATATTTATAAATTTCTTTAAGTATATATATTTCTTTAGATTTATTGAATCTACATCTTTTCATTAGCCGATGTAAAGTAATAACAACTATTTTTATTATATCGGCGTTATAACTAGCATTTAAATAACATTTTACATTAATAAAATTGTATTAAGATTCATAATATTAAAACGTAAAAAAAGAGAAAAAAGCGGCAAATATAAGTCAGGTGCTGTAATTGGTGCGCAAAATAAAAAATACAGCATAAAATATACAATTATTATCGCTTAAAAAGCTTCCTCTATGAGGAAGCCAGATTAATAAATAATTGTAAGACTGATGCATCAAATAGAATACAAACATCTAAATGATGAAGAAGCAATGTGCAAGTTTTTAATTTGCACACTTTTTTCCTCCTCTTTTTTTTAGTTTTGGGTCTTCTTTTTTTGCATCCTTAAAAAATGTCCCCGAGGTGTGTGTGTGTGTGTGTGTGTGTGTGTGTGTGTGTGTGTGCGTGCGCGCGCGCGTGCGTGCGCGCGTG
>NJRL01002261.1:14239-26757 GCA_003063815.1 Aphaenogaster rudis
CCAAACATAGTAAAATTTGTAGTGAATTTTGCGGCAAAATATAACAAAAAATTCTCTCCGTGTATAATTCTGCAAGTCGTGATGTACTGGATCGTATACTCTAATAATCGCCTAAATTGAGTCAGGTATCTACATCTTTAAATTCTAATATGTTCGACCTGACATAAAAAATAACGAAAAACTTCCTGTCGTCTATGTATGTTAAGTTATTCTATATTTGGAGGACAAAATCTTTGTTTCAATTTAGTAAAATATCTTCAATTTTCTTTTAATGTTATTAAATATAAATATGCAGCTGATAATTATTATCTAAGAAAGTAATTATGCAGAACATAAGATTTTTAATGGTACTTTAAATGAGAGAACAATATGATACTCGAAAATGAATCCTACTTTGAGAATATTGTAAGCAAAAATTCAAATATTTGCTTAAAATGTTAAATTATGTTTCTATGTCTCGAGTACCACATTTCATAAACAACCTTAAATATTTACATTACATTCACATTACGCTTAAGTATTATACAAAAAACTGACTGGAAAAAAAAATAAACCACGTAACTACACATCATTTTTTGCTCGACTATTTAATAATTCTTTCTTGGACTGACTGATTATAAAGAATAATGTGCAATAAAAAAAAAAGTAGAAAAAAGTCTAATCAAACTTATCAACAAAATGTAAAGTCTGATTTTTTAAATAAATATCGTATAAATATATAACCTCAACTAAAATGTCAAATAATGACTATTTGTACTGCGCCAAACAACAAAACTTCATCAAAGAAAGATTCCCAGACAACACAATGTCCAAAATCGGGACATAAGACGTCTTATAAAATTAAATTCCATGCTATGGCTATTTCCGATTTTTGCTGAAAAATGACCTAACCTCGACATTATTTCGTGACTCTTATTAGAGGGTCTCTAAATATATTGAGCTAGCAGCGCCACAGTTTTTTAGGAACTGGCGCATAATACAAAATTGTTTTTGATGATACAAATTAATACAAATTAAATTCTATTAATTTCTTTAAAATGATCCTGCCAACTTAATATTAAGCTAACAGCGTCACGGGTTTTTTCGAAATAGCACATAGTAAAATTAGTAAAATTATCTTTAATAGTACAATTTAGTACAAAATAAATACTTGTTAGCTTAAGTTAGAAGTTTTCAGTTAAATGCTTAGCAGAAACGCGACTATAAATACGAGCCTTGGACAGTTGAAAAGCGTTAAAGAGAAAGTTAGTTTCATATTTATCCGAAAGCATATACTAACGAGATCTAGCAACTGGATCATTTTACCCCGCGGTCCGTCTTATTCTGCGTTCCTTTATCTAGTTCAATTGTCAACCATCATAAAATCTAAATGCTAATAATCACAACTTTATAAAATAAAGAAGATCAGGACAATCGTGTAAAATATTCAAAGAATCTGTTGAATACGAAATAGCAAGCAAATGGTGCGTGTGCAGTTCTAACTACCAAAACTATCTTTGATAGTTTATGCATTTCTGGATATGAACTCTCGTTATCGGGATGATTTGTACTAAAACATAAGACAATAACTACAAGATTTATGATATTTTACCGCAACGTTGATTCGTCCATTAATAAAATATGCGATGACTTGTGGTTATCGTTCATATACTTGATAGGATCGCTTGACTCTCTACTAAAAATTTGGAACCCAACTCTTGTCCGAAAAGCAATGACTTCGCATGCAAAACAGTTTGTATTATAAGGTATTAAAAATATTCTTTTTAAAGTAAAAACAAGTTGATGTGTTATAAGATATAAATACTTATGACATGTTCTGCAAAAGCAGCTTCTTAATTATTGATGTTATTGCCGACCTTCCATCGCAATGACATCAATGCCAATCATCAATTCATCGCGGCCCATTTACCAAACGATCCATCACGAATCTATTCTATTGGTGAGGAAGCAGAATACACGCCAAACACTTATCCGATTCACTAGATCAAATAATTACGATTATTAATTTTTCAATGATGACATTAATGTATAGTGCATTTAGCAAGAAGGTCAAGTTATATATCAAGTTACATATCAATATCCGATTCAATAATCCACACCCATATAAATATGCATGTCGCGAGGCATTCGACAATGCACATTATTACATATTTAGACAAAAAAAATAAAATTTAAAAAATTTTTACTTTTCGAAACATTTAGTTTGTACGTCTTATTTCTCTCGCAACCTACGCTAAATAAATGCTAAATTACATTATATGTGCAAGAAGTTGGCATGTGCGCCTACATCTTTATACACGAGCAAGTATAAAAGCACCAAGGTTGATCGAGACTTAAGAAGCTAGCGCTCCCATTTAATTTATGGAGTGAAACTCTTGGATATTTTAGGAAAGTGATCACCCATCTCACTGGCATTTTCACTCATGCAAGACTAAATAGAATGTCAGAACATTTCTTACGATTCGATTAGCGAAATCTAATGTCGTAGCATATATGTATTGTCTTATATAGGAAAGAATGAGAATATCTGGTCTATAAAAATAGTTGGTAATTTTTAAATATTTATGATGCTATTAAGAATATTTTCTGATAATACATTAATCAAATTGTGTCAATGGATATTGTAAAAGTTAATATATTTGCTTATACTTTTTACTTATTAAGTTATATTTTTTAGTCAAATCATACTTTAAGGAAGTCAAAAATAAATTTTTAGTTCTATATGATAAATTAAACTAATTTTAGCTCTTTGGAATAAATTGAGTTCTTTTCCTGTAGTTTAAAATAAGATATTTTAACATCAATTTTAATTAAGTTGTAGAGTATTTAACAAGAAAATCAATAAATTTATTTTTAAAAAATTCTTAAGAAGATTTAAGAAAATTTTATTGTAATTTGCATTTAAAAAATCTTGATTGAAGATAATTGAATATTTGATTGAGGACATATAAACGTAACTTTTAACAATTTCATTTTCTTTTATCGCTTTACTTCTATTTTTATTTAAATTTTGTCTAGTATATTTTTCTTCTTAACTTTTGAAATTCTTGATATAAACAACCAGATATATTCCAATAGAAGAGTTTGATATTAAAATAATAATATCAAAACATATTAATGAAAGAAGTATATATAAGCAATATATTTAAAAAAGATGCAATGTTCAATAGTTTTTAAAATAAAATATTTATCAAAATAATCTTATTTTTATACTTTATAGTCATACATAGCCAATATGTATCCTGTTTTTGTATTAAAAAATATATAGTATAATTAAAAAAGAAGTATTTATAAAATGGACAAAGTATTGACTATTAACCATCAATATGGTCAAATTATATTCTTAATTTTAGCAGAAATTCTTTCTTTTACTATTTTTATTGTTAAATAACTGAAATTGAGTAACATACATATGAATATAGAAATACATACATATGGATACAGAAAAAAACGTAGGCAAAACACTTTTTTTCACGCACTAGTAATCTCATTCATTATGTTAATAACGTCTCGAGAAATATCTCCATATCACTTTCTTTATTAAAAGTATTCTACATGCTCATAGTAATATTTTTTGGTAAATATATCGATTAAAGGAGCTAGGCTCAATTACCTTGACCTTGACATATGTTGTCAAGGTCATAATCTTGAGTAACAATCAAAAAATTTTAGCCGACGATTATTGTTTATTAAACAGTTATTAACAAAAAAGTTAAAAATATAAATGTGTATTTAATTTTATAATTTGAACTTTATTTAGCATAAATAAGCTACATTATTCATATATTTGCATATTTAAGTAAATGCCTAGGTGGATAGATAAGCTCTCCCTTGTACCCCCACCACGAAAAAGTTATAACCTAACCCAAATTTTATTTTAGTTCCAAATTAGAAATAGGTTTGGAATTAGGTTAGGTTAAGTTTTTTCAAGGTGGAGGTGCAAGAAAAGGGGCGAAACTAATATAAAATTATTCATTAATAATATAAAATATACTTTTTAATAATAAATTATCGTTTTTATTGTTTAAATTTTCATTATTTATTATTTAGAAGATGGCAATAGCCAAAAAACTTCTGCGAAAGATATGGAAAGTCACAAGACTTCCTTCCACTTTTTTAAGCTAGAGAACCTGCTTCGTAACTAGGGACTGATTGTAATTTATTTCAAACAAAAGTGCGAATTGCAAAGAACGAAAGTTTATGCAGTGAATGCGTGTCTGTAATGATTTTACCGATTATAATAACGGAAAGTCAGTTCTTTAAAAATATAATACTGTCTCTGTGATCACATGCATGATTCCCTTTTGTCAAAAGTCTCAATTCTTAGAATTCGTCTCTAAGAAACTCGCCACATACATTCATAACTCGTCTTATTAGACTATTCACTCGTGCGGCTTGCTCATGTGCTCTCTAACTCAACTTTTACGAACTTGCTCCGATGACTGACTCTGACGAACTGACTCCAAATTTCTGAGCGCGATCAACGCAGCGCTAACGCCCTCGCGAAACGCTCATCATGATCGATCATTGATCGAAAGTGTATCACATTATATGTACAGTGGATCTCCACAGTACATCTTGCACGCACTTATTTAATATTGCATAACTTTAACTCAAATATCAAAAACTAAACATTCTTTAAATTATTTTACTTAGAAACATAATATTTATTATTGTAAAAAACATAGAAAAATCATGACAATTAATTAACAAATAAATTAAATATATAGAACTTAACAAGAATCAAATAAAAAAAGTACACAGCAATATAAATGTATTAAATTCTTGAAATTCTCCATTTTTCTCGTTGTTAATGATCGGTTAGTCCTCTTTTAGCTTTAAGAACTTCTTTCATCCGCTTTTCCATTGCAGCGACTGTGCTGTAATAGCAGATTCGATACTGTTCCATTCACGTAATATTGCATATTAAATTGATCTTTATTTCGTGCCTGATGTTTTTTAAGACGTATATTTCACCCCATAAATGCTCTATGAGATTTTGATGATTATAGGAATGTGTAAAGTTATTGAGGTAAGATACATATTGTATTAGGGGCAGTCAAATGAAAACGGGTCAGACGCCAAAAAGTGTCATTGAAAATTTATTACTTTAAAAGTAATCTCCATAACTGTTAATACATTTATCCCACTGGGAGACAAGACGGTCAATTCCATTCTTGTAGAAGCATGTAGGCTGCTGACGGATCCACAACCTTACCCAGTCGCACACGTCCTCGTCCGATTGAAACCGATGTCCACGAATGTCTCTCTTCAGGTCACCAAAAGTTGAAAATTTTCAACTGTGAAAATCACATTTTTGGCGACCTGAAGAGAGACATTCGTGGACATCGGTTTCAATCAGACGAGAACGTGTGCGACTGGGTAAGGTTGTGGATCCGTCAGCAGCCTACATGCTTCTACAAGAATGGAATATTGACCATCTTGTCTCCCAGTGGGATAAATGCATTAACAGTTATGGAGATTACTTTTGAGGTAATAAATTTTCAATCACTTTTTGGCGCCTGACCCGTTTTCATTTGGCTGCCTCTAATATATCAGCCATTTTTTTACTTTTCTTGCTGTATGTTTGAGATCGTTATCCTGTTAAAAGATAAATAACTCTTCAAGATTTTTGTGCACAGCTATGTATGTTATCTTTTATAATGTTTAAATAAATATGTTGATCCATATTACAATCAATAAATTCTAAATATCCTACACCGCACTCACAATCAGATAGCTCTATACTAATATGCCATCATCATCATGCTTTATGACTGGATACAAATTTTTACATTGCATCCACTGATTACATTTTCTCCACACCATAACTCTCCCTCCGCCTTAAAAATGTTGAATTTGCTTTCGTCTGAATAATATCGTGTTCCAAAAACATAAGTAAAATAAGCTTATCTAAGGTGTACCTTCACAAGCTCTATATACGTTTTCGCTTATTCACTTTACTAATAAGACTTTTTTCTGACCATTATATTCTGCTTTTTTGTTCACATATAACATTACGGATTGTTTCAAGTACAACTTTAATATCATATAAATGGCTGGACTCAATGGCAGCGGAATTCTACGGCACAGATCTTTGGTAATCTAGCACCCCCATCCATATTAAAAATATCGCTGATGTTTTATACAAGTTTTTTGCTATCAATGAGAGGCGGGTGCCAAAGATAGATCGAAAAAAGTCGCCGATATCGACATATACCTTTGTTTATGGGACTATATTTCTTAAACAAAAACTAAAAATAAAACTTTAGAAACATAAATACAAACTAGACAGTTTCTATATACTATTTCTATACTATTTCAAATTTTGCAATAATTAACTTTTTCGTAAAATGAGCGTCTGAGAAATTGGGCTCCAAAACTAGTAGCACTAGACATAATAACATAGAGTAGGCAGTAATTCCAGAATTCAGACACGCGTTAGATTAAATTACTATCTCCACTTTTTATCTTTCTGACAGGCGTGCCGGTCTACGCTGCACCTCGATTTTATGTTTAAAACCACACTATGAGACAAATAAAAAAAATATATATAAATAAAACAATTTTAGGAAGCTACAAGCACATAAAATAATTTAATGTTATTAATAATACTCTCAGTATGTTTAAACTACGCAATTTGTAAAAGAAAATCGTAAGAATTTTATTTTCATATTTAAAGAATTTGTTCTTGATTTTATATAGAGACAAGTCACGAATATATGAATTATGGATTACTTCTTTAATTATCTGAGCAGAGCATGTTTTTAACAGTATTAATAAGGTGCAATGTTTAGTTTCCGAGAAATAAGATGTTTTAGGAGACCTATGTCAGTATAGGCGACTTACTTCTAATCTTCTGCAACAAATCTTTTTCCCGAGATAAACGCACTAATTTAAAAAAAAACGAGAAAAAATTAAATGCAAAAATCATCTCCAGTAATCGCATAGGAAGTTGCATTTAAAAAGTGTCTGGATGCATCAGGAAATGTTCCCATAGCTCACGCAGCCGTTTACTTCACTTCTAGATAGTTATCCGGTTGCGCAAAAATCATTTGCATAACAATGACGTGCGACTGCGTGCCAAACGGTCTAAACTGTGTTGTAGCCGAACAGTGAAACATACGAGAGAAGAAAAACGTGATTGTGGGATGAATAACGCATCATTAAAATGGGTCTTATTATTTTTTGCTTCATTATGATACGCTGCAAACATCAGCGCTCGCGTGATAAGTTTTTGTCTATTTATTTCATTATGTAAAATTAATAATAACATTAACATTTGTTAGCTGACATTTATTCTTACGTTGGTCTAAAGTCTAAAGTTTAATTAATGGAACAGCATAGCGATAAATCTTCAACGTAGCGAAAGAAAGTATAAGTACGATAGTAAATAAAAAAATAATTATTTTTTATTCAAAATATTTTAATAAAAGAGAAGCCCCTTAAGTAAGCCCCTTAAGATTGTAGCGCAAAAATCGAAACCATCTGGAGATAATAGTGTATAAATCAGAGATATATTTTGCATAGTTAAATAATGTAATTTTGCAATTTTAAACGACTTAAGAAAGAATATTAGTGTTTGCTCCAAGAAGGAAGTTCCTTAAAAGATGCAGCACAAAATTACTCTAATATTAGAACACATAAATAGCGTATAAATCCTGCGCATTTGATTTTCGGAATGGGTTGTTATTAATACGTATAGGCAAACAACTTACTGATAACCTACTCAGTCCTCTCCACAGAAAAAAATTTTTTTGATTAAACGAAATAAGCGCAAAAAATTTTTTGTGAATTTATAAAGCGCATAAATAGCACATAAGTACATAATTTATTCGTTAAATTTTGTTTAAATGGGGGTGACAGCTAAGCAGACGTAGCGAAATATGTTGTGCGGTAGGTAGTTGCATACGCATAAATTTTGTTGTTTTACAAACGTAAATCTGAAAACGTAAACAAATTGTAGATACTTTGCGTTATATAGACTTCACTGATTTATGGACAATCAAGGCTAAATTTTTCGATATCATCTAGCATATCATTAGAGAAGTGATATCAGATTATCTGATTATGATAGTGCTGCCAAGCACGGATGCAGATGGAATTAATTACAAACAGATAATAATAGACACGCTTGGAATGCTAAATTGCACTGTCGCATTATGTTATATCGCGAGACAATTATGTAAACCTCTCTTTAACGATAACTCCTTGTGGACATTATAAAACCTCTAGATTACATTACTAATTGATCCTATAGTGCTCTATTTTATAAAAAATAATATTATATAATATAGCTCGTTTTTACTTTCTTTATATCTGTTTATACAGCTTTTTGTTTCGTTTATCATTAGTTATTTCGAAAGATAATTAAGAATCATATTATAAATTTTAATTTTGTATAAAGTTAGCTATAAAGTTAATATTGGTCCTATATCGCCCCCTTCCAAAGCATTAACGGAAAAGGATATTTGACCACAAAAAATAAAAAGAAAGTGGCAAGAGGAAGAGGGAGAGGGGGAACGGAGGGGAGACATAGAAAGAGGAAGGAGAAAGAAGGAGTTAGAAAAGAAAAACAGAAGGGCAGGAGGACAAGGGAAAGAGGGAGAGAAAGTGAGTGAGCAGAAAGAGAAGGAGAAAGGTGGGAGAAGAAAAGGAGGAAGAGATTTGAGGAAAAGAAGAATAAAGAGAAAAATGCAAAGAAAGTAAATTGGTAGAGATGCAGACAGTGTTACTAAAACAAATAAAATTAATATACTTCTGTGAAATAGCACTTCACCTTTCAAAAAATTACTTTTTGTTATAGTTCTGAATGTTATTATAGTATTGAGTTATTATAGTATGTATCCCGAAGTTTTAGAGTTCCTTCTCAAAATTAAAAATAATTCTGGTAAATTAAGTCCAATAATAATAATTCAATAATAAAAATCCAAAGATAAAATTTTGGGGTGCCAACTTCACAAAACGGAATACGAAAAATCGATATCATTTCCAATGTTAATTTAGCGCTTGAAATGTTAATAATTATCGTTAGAACTCTTGAGGTGTTATCCAGAACCCTCGACCGAACTGTCAGAATTTTCCAAAATTTTTCACCCCTCGAGTGTGAGAAATTTTTCAATTCAAAAAATCACGATAACTGATGTTGATTGAGAAATTTTTAACACCCAATACATTTTTAATACCAAAATATTTTCTGCAATTCCAGCGATCTGATCAGAGTTCTGAGTAGCACGAGTTCTAACGATAACTATTAAGGCTGGAAGTGCTAAAATCAACAGAGAGAATTATCGCGATTTTTTGTATGTCAAATCAAAAAATTCCTAATACCTGAAGGATGAAAAATTTTTGAAAGTCCCAGCAGTTCTGTCGACAGTTCTGGATCATCTCAAGAATTCTAACGGTAGTTATAAACACTCAAAGTGCTAAAACTAACATTGGAAAAGATATTGCGATTTTTCATATTCCGTTTTGTGTGAAGTTGGCACCGCAAAAGTTTATCATTGAATTTTTAAACTTAATTCGCTAGAACCATTTTTAATCTTAGGAAGAAGGTCTAGAATTCTTCGGGATGCATTCAGAACTATAACAAAAAGTTAATTTTTTGAAAGATGAGGTGGCAATTTTACACTCTTACACCCGTATTCATAGTCCTTCCTCAAGGAATAAGGATTTCTTGTTTAGCCGGTTTAGCCAATAAGGAAACCCGGTTTAGCTAAACAAGGAATCCTTATTCCTTGAGGAAGGACTATGAATATTTTTTTTCCTTTTTATACAAAACTTAAATACGAGTTATTTTAGATTAAAATTTAAAAAATGACTAAAATAAATTTCATTTATTTTTTATCGTAGAATATCCTTTTTTTTGTAATCTTTTTCATTTTAATAAGTGAAATTAGGACCATCGAAATTGTCAAATATAAATAAAAAAGTCAAATTCCGCGTAACTTCACTAGGTCTATTTCATATTTATATTTAACTTTTTCATTTTGTTTATTTTTTTATCAGGAAATATATTTTTGTTGAAAGCGCGCGCGCGATGTGTATTGTTGAAAAAAATTCAATTCGATAAAAATTTAAAACAAAATTAATTAATAAAATTAATTTATTGTCTAAATCCTAACAAATTTCTAGCAAAGATAAATATTATCATACTTTTGAGGCTTCCACGGACATTTTCTTCAAAATTATTAAGATGTTTTCACACGCTATTAATGGCATTAATATGATGTATCAAGACACGGAGGTAACCCAAAAACCTCTTAATAAATACTATCAATTAGTTATCAACAGATAATTAACAAAAAGATGACTAGAATAATCAACAGAGATATCATCTAACAGATAAATGTTCTCCCTCTAGCTATTTTATAAGATGATTGGAATGATTAATAACATGAGAACACAATACAGAGTTATAAAAGACTAATGGCAGTACTTATGTATAATCAGTCTAATTTGACTTCATTCAGAATTTATTTGTCTCATTCTATCCTCTTGATAATAGCGTGTTTTTAAGCAGTGTGTATTTATCAAATTGTCAAAATTATGTCATTGGCTAAAAACTGTTAATGTATTATTGTTTTAAAATGTGATTTTTGTACACATTGTAGCTTGTAAATGAACATATATAAGCACATACAAACCTATTAAGGGGGCAAATTACTTTCTGAGAGGAAAAAATCAATTTGAAAAGATGAGGTGAAGGAGAATCATACTTATAACTCTGGTATTGCTGATTAACAGTGAATTTATTTTAAAAGTTATCTTATAAAATCTTTATCATAGAAACTTTAAAAACGTGTTTTTCTTAACATGTATTATTTCAAATTTTGCACGATTTGTCAGCCAGATTTTATCATTTTTTATGAAAATTGATAGAAATATTCTTAATATCATTCTCTATAATCTCACGAGCTAGATTTTTTATTTTAAATTTTTGTTTCATATATATGTATATATAATTTTTTTATAAAACAGCGGATTTTTTAATAAAAAATATAAATTTTTTTAAATTACCCAAAAATACAGTTGTTTAAAAATACGGAAATCTGGCTCGAAAAACTATAACTACAATGCTGTTTTATAAGAAAATTATTTGACTCTTCGGATTAAACTATTGTGTACGAATGTAAATCATGCAAATGTTGCAGGAAACATGCATGAGTTGCAGGCAAAAGCAGCAATGGATGCTATAACATCATTTCCACACAGCAAATAAAAATAAATTTTTTTTATTAAACGTAACTGTCATATAATTATATATATAAACTTCAAACAAATTTATTTAATGGTTTTCTTTAAATAAATTCACGAATATTGTCTTTTTGACCTGAGAAAGTAATTTGCCCTCTTAATGCTAAATTTAAAACTATATACTTTCAATGGTTCTTTATCGGAAAGCATTCTTCGCAAATTGCTGGTGGTCCTATTTATCCATTAAATATACTTCCGATCGACCAAGCATTTCGCTTCGTCGTCGTAGAAACGATAGGAAGCATCCGCGATGTAACCGATGCTTTGTGAATCGAGAATTCGAAACACAACGTGACGAGAGAGCAAGATACACGCAACCGAATGGTAACGAATGCCGGTTTGAACAATGGGATTAGATAAAGAGAAAAAAAGGAGAGAGATACGTGAGAATGTCGTCCGACGTGGAGCGTTAACGCGCCGCTCGCTTAGAGGTTAGAGATTTTGCGAATAGTGATTATTGCCATAAACGGGACTCACCTATCGATCTCTAGATGAAATTCAAATACCGTGCTCCGCAATATTAGATCGGAAAGCAAAATCGCGGAAAAGAACTGATAAAACGACAAGAATTCAACAACACGATGACACAATACAACCACGTACATAAGTCACAAAACACTGAGCCAGTTTACTGTGGTTCTCCGAACTATTGCTCGCCAGATGCCTCACGGACATAACCGCTACTGCCATCTGTTAACGACACATTGATATTATTGCAGCGGGACTTTTGAATTGAAGTGCTCTCCATTTAGGGCCGATTGTTCCAACTTCTTGGTAAGTTACCCGACAGGTAGCATATCTTTGTCTCTTTTTTAGAACTTATCTGAAAAGAAATGTAGATATGTGCTAGATATGCTACCTGTAGGGTAGCATATCTATAAGCTGTCAGGTAAAACTTACCAAGAAGTTGGAACAATCGGCCCTTAGCAATACAAGTCGATTAAGGGGAGAGTGCACATGAAAATAGAGTTTTTGCAATACCGTCTTTTAGATACGGTAAACGCTAAAATCACGTTATTGGGTACTGCGCATGGACAGTTTTGTCTTTTGACCCAATAACGTGATTTTAGCGTTCACCGTATCTAAGGGCGAATTCACACCTTGGCAGAATAGCGGAAAGCGGAAAAGCAGCAGCCAATGAGAAGAAGCACTCAGTTGCACTGAGTTGCACTAAATTGCACTAAGTTGCACTGAGCAACTGAGTGCCACTTCTCATTGGCTGCGTTCAGCAAACTCAACAGTTGAGCAACGTTACTAGATTT
>NJRL01002264.1:8300-26706 GCA_003063815.1 Aphaenogaster rudis
AATAAAATATCAAATATCTCGTAAACTATTGATAGCTTTACCTTAATGCTTTTATATACTAAATAATTACAGGAATTATATTATATAAAGAAAATCATATGATTTTATTTAAAAAATAAAGATCACCTTTGAAATCTCAGGAACACCTCCACATAGAAAAAACCTGTGATTCATCATAAGATGTCCCCTTCGAAACAGAGTAAGTTTTACTTGAAACATTTTTTCGAATAACGAATAGTTCAGGAGATAATCGCGTGGATTGATTATAATGGTCCACCCTGTATATTATAAAATAATTTCTATTTTATAAACAGGTCCATATGTAAAGATATGAATATCATATCTGCTGTACTTATTTGATTTAGTTAAGCCGCAATACGATAGCTTCACATATGGTATCGAGAAATGGCTGCTAACGTTTCCGAAGGGGATGATGGAACGTGCGTTTATAGTTCTCGAGAACACATTACATCGACGAATGACACCTGTCTCTTTATGACCTCGTCGCTCATCGATCAGCCATCGATGTTGAGTTCTACAGCGATAAGCAATAGCAATGCTGGGCAGTGAAACGTGCCTAAGAGTGACATTGCAGGATGATTATCTGGAGTACTCGGAACGGCTTGAATATTCATTATTCGCGTTTCTTTCCTCCGATGCTCATCGATCACTCGAACGGTGTCGCAAACGAAGCAACATAAATGATCGAGACAGAAGGTGGCCGGCGGTAAGGAATGCCTTGGTCCATACCTCCTTGCATATGTATCTCGAACAATACGTATGTGCAACAATAGCCATTAATTACGAAGAGAAACGTGGTGCAGCTTAATAATCATATCGTGTCCGTTTCATAAATGCGTTAAATAGTTTTAAACTCTGAATTATCGTCCTGTACAGTGCAAAGAAAAATTAATTTGCATTAATAACACACTTGAAATGCATTAATAACACCCTCTAATTAAAAAAAATTTTTTTTTCAAGAACTTTTATGTCATTTGTATGTCGTTTTGTATGCCATTAACAAAATCCTGAATATCAAAATTGCGAGATAATACATTGCATACTAATATCACATTACGGTATGTCATCCCCAAATTTTTCCGATAACTTTAAACCGATAGACCATATTTTAAGTGTTATGATTGTCGCGTCAATGGATTTAAATCGATGACACGATTCGGCGCATCGTATCAGCCTCATCGTTGAGAAATCCTCCGCGCGAAGTGCACGCGAGTTCGACCGCGTGTGCATAATGATGGAGAGAGAAAGAGAAAAAGAGAGAGGGAGGGAGAGAGAGAGAGAGAGAGAGAAAGAGAGAGAGAGAGAAGCACCACGCACACTGGTATCCTTGGACAGGTTTACAAGATTTTTTAGCCTGAGGCACGCATCTGGGCAACCCGATCGCACGACTCGCAAGGTAGACGAACATCGAATCATTGCACTCAGACTAAATAGTAACTAAATATTCTGCACGTGTATGCATATACGTTCCTTGCAAATATTAACCCATTTAACACGAATGGAATATATCATGTTTCATAATGTAGAAATATTATGTGTATTAAAAGGATTTTGTTTACAAACTAATCAGAAAGATAACATGAGATGATACTATAATTATTAATATATTTTTGATATAAATATCAGTCAGATATAAATATCAATTAATATTAATGATATACTACATTTGATCTTACAGGATTGAAGCTAAAAAAATTTAATCGTTATGTCGTAAATATAGCACTCAAAGTTGGATCGCACAATATTTATTCTACTTGTTCTCGTTTACTTGCTTTCGTTACTAAAGTATATGTGTGTGTGTGTGTGTGTGTGTGTGTGTGTGTGTGTGCGCGTGCGCGTGCGCGTGCGCGTGCGTGCGTGCGTGTGTGTGTGTGTGTATAATTACGACAATAAACAGTTCGTGACAAAAGACGAAGAGAGGTAAAATACGGATGATGAAATCACTGTGCAATAATATTGACTGATACAGACGCCGGTTTGTTCTTTCCTCGGTGTTTATATTGCCATGAGCGCTTTTTGCTACGCCTGGCGTGAACGCCCGCAAGGCTTTCTGACGGGTAATCATCGATTCACGCTGGGAAGCGGAATGATCTTGTGGCTGTCAGAAGGTGATAAAAGTTACGCGATATGGTGATTTCCTCTTAATGGCCGCTTCGAGAAGCCGGGTGTAGGACGGGATTGTAAGGTGAGAATGAGAATATCTGATGCTGCTTGTTCCAAGAAGATGTTACATCTATCTTTCGTTAATAAATTTCAATATCGGAGCAACTGTTATATTATAATAATATAAGCGCACGAGTATACATATTGATTGCAAAAATTTTGTTAATAAAATTGCATATTTTTTCCTTCTACTTCAATAACCATGTTTATTGAGATGTTTATTGAATCACTGTAAATAATGTTAAAAGAAAATAGCTTATTAATGTTTGTAAGTCATGAATCGTAATGTAAAATTGTTGCCTTCATATCGTGATAAATAATTTGTCATTAATGAGTTATTTCTTTTATAGAAATAGATTTAATTATTTATATATAAGTAATAAATCTTGGAATTATAAAAATTCTCAATTTCTTCGCTAAACTTCAATAATTCATCGTATTTGTTGCTGCAATTAATTAGAACATGAACTTTCATAATCACGAAGATTAGTTCTATACAGAAATTTTTTATAGTTATATATTCTTGCTCAGAAAATTTTACGAAAGTCAAGTTTTACGACTGCGTCCGACCAACCAGGTTAATTGGCACCTTGGGGTTTCAAGCCCGAGTAACAGAAAGTACCATTTATCTGGATACTTTTAATCCACGTGTGCGCGCACATGTGTGTTGAGAGCCGTTGCATGCGTGCAGAGGAGTCCGTCGACGTGCACGGACAATCCCAATAATTGTACGCGACAGAGGAACGCGGTACGTGCGAGATAATTAATCGGTCGATTAATTAAACGGCTCGCGGCTCGTCTTTGAACGACGATGCGTCCGCGCCGGCCTTATTCCGTCGACCATTTCGCTCGATCGTACATCATCATGCGGATGCGGTGCGTCGCTCATTGCTCGTAAATATAGTAATTCAGCGACACACGTTAGTGGCACCCGTATATTTACGCGTCGTGGTTCATTCACTTCCATTTACGTGCCTTCCGTGATGTGACGAATAATCGCACCTGGACGTACTCCGCGAGCTTGAATTATTCGACCCTTGTGGATATGCGAATACCAAATCATCTATTTCTCTAAATGAATCTTGTCTCTGCGTATCAGTGCTTTCGTTAATCTTTGATAAAAGATCTAGCAAAATAGCATTCTTGATTAAAGTAATCTTTGATTTGAAGATTTTGAAAAAGTTAAATTCGGTTTTCTTAAACACATGTTTATCATAAATATAAAGATATTTATATTATCATAATATAAAGATATTTTATATTATATTGAGTTTTATTTCTTTAATTCAATTATAAAATATAAATGTAAATTGTTTACAATGTACTTAAGCACGATTCTTTCATGTGAAGAGTATCTTTTGTTTGCAGTTTGCCTAATCTGCACCGGTTTAATCTTGTATGTAAATACCTTTTATGTGTCATATATGTGTATATTTTCACATATTTAAATAACTGCCATTTTCTATATTTGTATTATAAATTCCTTTTTATTTACAACAGAAAGTTCTCCACAGTCTATATTTGTTATGACATTTATTTTTTTTAAATGCAATTTAAACATCTGAATTTAAAATTCTTGTGATGAAATTATTCTACGTAATGCCTAGTATTCTGTTTTAAATTCAGTCAGACAGTAGTAGTCTAACTTCAAATGAAGCTAATTGAAGTTTGGATATTGAAGAGATTCTAGATCTCGGTGATATGTATTTGTTATAAAAGATTGATTATCTTATATCATAAATGATTGATTATTTTATTTTCATAAATTTTTAATCCTGTATTCTAAATCGGAAATTTATTTAATACCCCGATACTCTCGAATACTCACCCCGAATGATGTCTGGTATACGTGGGGACGGTTGTGGTAATCGGCTGAAAGCCTTGCATGTCCATCTCCCTTGGCTGATGCCGATGATTGCCATGATAACCCGCGTACGCTATCGCTCTGGTACCACCGTTCTCCGCCATCGCCACAGCACCATTGAACTTTTGTTCCAGCATCCGTTGCTCTATATGTCTCGATGCCGAATTTATCTGTTGTGGTGATCTCGTCGTGGAAACCTGTGGCTGCGGCGTCCATGGACTTCTTGTAGTAGTTGTTGTCTCTTGGATGCGTTCATCATCAAGGCGATCGTGCCTAGCATGAAGTAGTCTGTCGCGATACCAAACTGGCCAAACAATTCTGTGGTTGCGCGCAGGTACCCGATGATGATCCTCCGACAACGATAGGACGGAGCTCGTCGTGGCTGCGATAAGCAAGCTCGCTAGCAATATCTTCAGGGTCATCGTTCGGCTCTTTAAAAACTTATGATGACTGCGCGATGTCCTGACAACAACTGTACGAGCCGTCACATCCTCAACGGCCGCGGTGGACGCGTTAAGTTCGCGACAGGCTCGACGGATATCCGGTGTGAGATCCTCCACAGGCAGCTGAGAGCACTACTGAGAGCACTACCGAACGAGACACACGAAGCAAGGCCCACGTGCTTCAGCTGCATCAACCCCACCATGAATCTCTTTTTCTCTGTCTCGTTCCTTCTCCCTATATTTCCCTCTTTTCTCCGTTGCCGCATTTACTCACCGCATTCGCTTGTGGCCCGGTCTGCCCGGATTCTCTTTTCTCCCTTTCTCCTTTCCATTCTCATGCTGTAGCGACTGTCTGTTCTCCTGGTACCCCACCAGGTCCTTCAGTAACCACCTACGTATCCTTCCGCGACGGTTTGACCGTATACAGGGAGAACTACGTTCCTCTCGTAGTTGCTATCTTTACGAGCGATAACACTATTCTGGACAAAGCCCTTGCGCCGGGTGCAAAGGTATTGCGGTTCAAAAACGGATATGGCTCGTTTATGACTCACATGCGGCTTGCAAATTCTATCGTTGCCGGAACAATGTTTCAGATGATTAACGGGGGTGAATTAAACGTATGGAATGCGGATCGTTCAATTGCACGACGCATTCTTTGGAAAAGAAGGAAAAATATCAATTGTAGTTCCGTGTTATTTAAGAATCTTGTATTTAAATCGATAATTTTTAAAAATTTTACAATAAAAAGAAAAACACGGACAAACACTAATCAAGAGTAAATAATGTTAATATCATAAATAAAATTGAAATATTAATATTATAATAAAATTACAAACAATTTTCTTATATAAGCAACTTTGAAATAACTTTTAAAATTACAAAGGAGACTATAGCAGAAAGATGTTACAAAAGAGTTAAAGCGCAGAATCAGAAAGTGAGGCTAATAAACTAAAAATAAAATGTTTATTAAAATGAAATATGAAATGCATGATAATAGTACGAGTAAAAACAATCTTTAGGTTATTATTAAATATTTAATAATATAATTCAAGCAACATCACATATGAGTAGTTCGCAGATAATTAAATGCAATGCGATATATAATAATTAATCATAACCAGAAACCGCAACACCGTTGATATAATAATCAATTGCCTATGCATAATCTATGTTACCGGTCTTTGTATTACCTATGTTAGAGTCTTATTATTATAAAAGAAAGTAAACCGCAAGGCTATATAAAATCAGATGAAAGCATAGAGAGTCTCTATTAGAGACGTATGCATAGAGACAACATAATAAATATTAATAAAGATATAAGAAGATATCCCTTAGAAAAAGGGATATCTTCTTACATTTCTATCTTCTCACAATAACAATAAAAATAAATAACACATCCCTCACAATCCTTATAATTCTTGATTTTTGTGAAATTCTGATTAAAAATAATGAATTCAAAATTATAATAGAGCAAAATAGAGTCTCAAACGAACAACGTTTCTTTTCCTTCTAATAGTCATCAGTTGTATATTGAAGAATTGATTTGAGAAGGTTACGTTGAAACACTCGGTTCTTTTGAATTAAACCAGCAGCGTCGCGGGGGAATTGCTCCAGACCAGCAGCAGTCGATTTTGCAATGCTGTAAAGCTGGAAGTTACACGTATTAGAAGTCCTTGTGCCATTCTTGAATCACTTCGATGTTACTTGAGACCAAGGTCAATAGTGCAGTGGCTGCAACCGCAGTAACGTCTTCGTTACTTCTTTGCTCGTTCCTTACTGATTGAGGATGAACTGAAAAGAGTGGAATCGCACGGATCATCGTCACATTATTGTCTATTAGAAGGGCATGAAGCACAAAACATAGAAGCATATCGCAACCGGCAAGAGATAAATCAATGTAGCAGAATAACATACCGTAACGCTCGTTCTCACGAACACGATTTACCCTTCTTATCCACTTATGATTTTTCCAATAACTCGATATACGATAAAAGTAAAGCTCAAGAAGATCTCTTATAGCTTTCTTGTCATTGTGAGTACAGAGTGAGATATATCTCAGAACAAAAAATTAAATTTTAAAAGAAAGCGGAAAAAAATTTTAAAAATTGCATAGATATCTATAAGATAGATAAATCGCGGTTATGTATTCTTCGATTTCTCTATGTTATTATACTTTCTATTTAAGAGTCGGGTAAATGTACTGATTTAAATGCGAAGGACACGATAAAACCAAAGTAATGTTTCATTTCATTCAGACAGTGCCGGTGAACTCGAATGAAATGTTTATGATTAATGTTGCCGACACTGCATAGGAATGTTAATCGAACTCACGGCGATTGCAAAAATATCTTTCTTTTCATTCGTACATTGTTCTTTTCTCGGTACGATAAGCCTCGTTATCGAGATATCGTAGACGTCTTATCATTAATTATCGTTCGTCTGCTTTATTCTGCCGATAATTTGTCGGCAGTCCGACCGGTTCATCTTCACAATCAATTGCAGGCTCATCAAAATGCACGTAAGTAATCACGACGTTGGTAAATGATTAGTTATTTCCATAATTTGCTTTAGGCTGCGCTCTAAGTTACGACTGAATCTCCACATAATCATTATCTAAAAATTAATCGGAATTTTATAATAAATATCAATTTCATAAATTAATTTTTAAAATTTATTTAATCGAGATTTTTTATTGTGAAAGATCTTGAAGAGATCGGCATAGTTGAAATTTGTTATTCCGGCTTTCTATTGTTTTCATTTTTGCGACTAATATTAGGTATGTTCATAAGAAAAGCACTTGGCTGAAATGAATTATAAGCACGCGCGTCTCGGCAATATCTTCCATGAAGCACAGAAAATTCCATTCTGTGGAGAGAAATAATATTGTGGTAAATCGTTAAAGTCATAACAATATCATAAATCTTCATCTTGTTTCGAAAGAAAACTTAAAAATATACCAGTGAGAGTTAACCATCTGACAATAAGTTGATGTGATAATATGATAATAAGTTAATATAACAATAAGTTGATTATATAATCATATAAGTTGTTGCTTTATGCACTGTCATGTCATAAAGAATGAATGAGAAATTGTATTGAAAATATATTTCTATATTAGTCTAATGCATTCTATCAATGATAAAGAATGTGGGCCTAACATAATTATAAAGTTGCAATGATAACTTAAATTCAATAAATAGAATTCGCGAATAAGTTTTATTTATTTCCTTCCTTTTTGATAAAAAATCAATCACTAAATTATAGTTTGTTTCTTGTAGTTGTTATTTATGAGATCGATTTATGCAATTAATTTTTTAAATCTCTTTCTAATTCTATCATGATTATCCTGTAATTAATTTATATCAATAATTACATTGATGCAATCTGCGAATGTAAATTCTACAAGAAATAATTTCGCGAATCATAATCTTTATGTCTCGAGGCATGCATATCAATGATAGATGATATCGTTAGTAACGAAGCGCAGCTTCTGTCGTGAAAGCAAACTATCGAAGGAATTAATTAAAAATACCATCCACACATACATTATTGAACGTGAAGTACAATAAATTGATCCATTTTCATATACAAATAAAACACAATTAGTTTTCAATATACATCCCACATTGATATTTTATTTATCTCATTGCTCAAAGATATTTATAATTTATTGCATTCTATGCACTCCATAGTTGTAAACAAAAGAACACAGAACACAGGCTAATTATAATTAATTATGTTCTAAGAAGACGCACAAATATATCAATACTGCACATTTCAATACTGCTGGCTATTTGTCAAAGAGACATCAATCATCTTCCTAATATATAATATTGTGACACAATGTGATGTTCCGATTTGCAGTTATACTCTTTAATTTCTGTACACCCGATACATGACGCAAACACGGACGCATACACCAGACTCAGGTCACGTATCCAGGTTTTGACCTACTGACACGATCCAGTGACGTCACGGGAGAGCAGAAGGACGGCAAAAGGGTGGTAAGGCTGAACTAGGTGGAACTTCAGCTTGACGAAGGAAATTTCCTCGATACGCTGAAGTGATAGGGATAATGCAGAAATTAAAAATACGAATGTTCACTGTAAAGTATGTAAAGCAAGAAAATTTTTATATGCGCATTTATTTAATATATTTAAATAATTGAATTCAATTGGAAGATAAACCGTAAAGTCTTTAATGACTTTTTTAATCCGTTTAATGCCATTTTTAAGTAATAATCTATTTTCAATTATTTAAGCTTAAAGAAATACGAAATTAATGAAACTAACATCAAGTCATTAGTAAATGTTATTAGTTACATAATAAGAGCTACTTTATTATCTGTAAATAAGGAATCTTACAAGACACTATTATTTTTGCTCATGCATTTTGCAAATGGAGAAAAAGTATATCGAAAAGAGTACACGGAGAAAATTTTATATTAAAAATTACTATGTATAGCAGTAGCCGTAGACCATTGCTGGAATTATAAAAATTTTTACTATGTTTTTTACTAATGAGTTTAATAATTATTAATATAACATAGTAAAAATTTTTATAATTCGAGCAATGGTCCACGGCTACTGCTATACATAGTAATTTTTAATATAAAATTTTCTCCGTGTAGTATTAATAAAAAGACATATGTATATATATTTTTTAGCATTTATTTCTTATAATATAAATTTTTCGTAAAATGTTTAGAATACTTATTTTTTCACTTAACGTGATTGATTAAATTATTTTAGAAAAAGAAATTATACATATATTATCATCGGAATTCTGTTTTTAAGAGTTTGTTATGTAGAAACAGAATATTTATACCACAAAATAATATTAATCATTATGTATTAATTGTGAAAGGTTTAATCTCAAACGAAATTTTGCTATATTCTGTTCGTGTCACAGTCGACTAATCGCCACGTTTGTCAGCCAACGTCAGACGATCATCCAAGAGCGGCGCCATCCTTTGTCTAAATTCTCGCGCTCTCCCGCTTTGCTTTATATGTTATTTTACAACTTTTTGTAGCCTGTTTACTTGTATTTTTGATAGAATTTTTCCGCGTAAGCAAAACCACCGAGTTCGCCGCGATCTCCTCTCTAAGAAGATCGACGGGAAGCTCAAAACTGAAAGATGTGATAGATCATCGCGTGGTTGGACGGAAAGTCTCCATCGTTAAGAGCCGTCGGAGTCAGTGACACAGCTTCCTGGTTAGACTCACCGTCGTTCAGGCATTCCTCCTTCATTTTATAATAACTAGCGACTCTGTCCGCGTCGGCAGACTGTCATCACGACACGAAGAACGAATGTGAGAGTCACTGCATCAGCAGTGAATGCGAATTTTTGGAGTCGAGATCAAAGAGATACGTCAGGTGGAAGGCTAATTGTATACATCAAAGTATGTATTAATTATATCATTAACATAGAATATATATATAATTAAATTCTTTTTTAACTTTGGTTATGTAATTAAAATTATTCTAGTATTTGTATACATGTATTTATTACTGTTTGACATTTTAAAAAATATATATATATTACATGAGATTTACTATTACCACTACTTGCCTAAGGAACTTTCTTTTATTTGGATTTCTTGAATTATTTGAAACAAATTTATTTTTTACAGAAATGTCGAAGTCTCATTATTCTTCAGATTGTAAACACACGCGATTAAAACTTTGGAAATTTTTACAAAAAGGTTTAAAAATAAATGTGTAAATAACAAAATCTTATTTTCTAATTAATTTTATTTGTAAGCTAATTATATAAAGATATTTAAAAATATAAGTTTATAACTTTCTAAATTTTTCACACAATTGTTTCAAGAGAAATCTATAATTAAAATTAAGGAGAAGAATTTGGTGTGTGTGTGTGAAGCACGCTGTGTATTCTCAATTAAATTGTACACGTTATATTAGAAAAGCATTTTAGCAGTAGATAGATGCATTCACTATTACATGCGCGACGTAAACGCGGATCATATGTCCTTCCGGTTCAGTAAGCGCTTCCTCGAAATGTCTCTCCACATAAACCACCTCCGCATTTTAACAAACGATCCGTGAGACGTCGTTATGCATTTACACTCAGAATACCGTATTTTCTATCTGCCTTGCGGAAATGCGTAACTCTCCTTGACATCATAGCGGGATATATCTAAAATATATTTCTTCGGTAGCACTTGACTTCCCTCGTATTTTTTCATCGATTTTTTTGATGCATCTGACATCCTGGATTTTTCTACTATGTAGCTTAGATGTGTAACATTACACGTCAATATACACGTTTACCTACCTTCTGCCAATTTTGTGCTCTTCCGCCCCAGAACTGAAACATAAAACGTTTCAGTACTGTTTATTCTGTCATCAAGAAATTGTTCCTTCATTCTGTTCGTGTTTCATATTTGACAAGAACTGAATCCTTACTCTTGTATCTATTTAAGTCGCTACAGTCGGCAACGTAACTGTGTTAAATTATTGATTTATATCGATTTACGTATTACCAGCTTAATGTTTCGTTTCTCTTTCTCTTTCTCTTTGGAATAAATATATATGCCTGTCGATACTTACATTAGTCGGTACTTACATTTGCTTTCTCAAGTGATATTAATCCTAATTTGTTTCTCTCTCTCTTGCGCTCTTTTACTTTTTATAGTTTAACTGAATTTCTCAAATGTTGAAATAAAAAGTATTGGTGATCTTTTAAAGATAATTTAAAAACAATTTAATTTTTTGCAAATCATTATCTTTGTGATTCCAGATTCCACTGACATCTTTTGCAAATTCAGCGTTCACGGCAATTCTATGTTTCGGATAGTCGACCCACCCCCCAATTTCAGGCAAAGCGCCAGCGAGTGGATTTATAAGGTCAGTCTTGACAGTAAAAACGTGCGGTCAATGCGAAATTTACCCCGGAGGTCTCTGTGCCAAATGGGTCACTCCGGTGGAAAGAAGAGAGAGCGAAGGTTACGACGACGACGGAGATGTCGCGGAGCCATAAAAGTCGAAACGCTGCCCAACACGAGTGAACGTGTTTGAGACGTAGTGGCTCTAAGCGAATTACCTGAGATCCACACGTGGATCTCAAGGTGCACAGCCTTGAAAAGCTACGATGGCCGTGAGATCGATCGTCCGACCGCACGATGGTTTCTCGTGCGATCTTGAAACCAGTGTCAGTAAGAAGTCGTACAAATCACCTGTCGACTTCAAAATTCCGCGACATCATTTTATCAACGATTTGTCCTCAGAGGATTTTCTTTTCCATTATATAATATACAAGATGTCATTAATAAGAGATTATATAGAGCTTACATCGATTTACATGAAAATATAAGTGTTAGCTAAGATATGTATTATGCCACACCATTGCAATTAATGATTAATAATACTTACTTCGTGAACTTTGTTATTATTTTAAATAATTTCTAACTTTAATTAATGCTATAATAACGCATGTTGATCATATGTTGTCACTTCCGCTATAGATTTATCATTTTCCATGAATGTTACCATTCAGTAGATACTTTGTTTTGTTATCTTTCAAGTTTATGATATGCTATTGAAAAGCTCTTTTATAAAATTAATGTACAATGTAATTTAACGTGATTATTAAACTATATAATTATACAAAATATCACATTACAAATAATATAAAATGAACATTAGATATTGTAGAACAATTCTTAATTTTCTTATTCATAATATTAAAGACGATATAATAAAAGCCAATGTGAGCCAACGCCGTTATCGAGGCGAAATAAATCATTTATTCATCAAATGTACTTAATTCAGGAACTTCTACTCGCGGAATTCTGTATCAACATTCCGTAGTGACGAGCTTTAATTCGGGAACTTTTATTCGCGGAATTCTGTATCAACACTCCGTATTGTCGATCTTTCCCCTACAAGATTCCACGCATGCTAATCTTGAACCGGTGCCGTAGGAAAGGAACCTGCCCTATATATAGTTGTCACTTTTGTTATCTACATTCATTTTCATCCTTAGTCGTGACACGACATTTGCGTTCTTTCCACCCAGACAATATCTTGAACAGTTTTTCAAATTAATTTCTTTTTTCTATTAACCTTTAATTGTAAAAATTACTTACATTAATGTACCCTTTTTTTTCAAAATTTTCATAATTTGGTCAATTCATTAATTTTTCCTTCATTACTTCTTGTTCTACTTACTAATTAATTCATTTGGTGGAAATAACGCGAATTTATTCATCTATTCTTTATTGTAATTTTGCACTGAAGAGGACTCAAATTAGAGTCGAAACGTTTACTTTTTATTGTATACTTATATTGTACATTTGATGAATAAATGATTTATTTCGCCTCGATAACGGCGTTGGCTCACATTGGCTTTTATTATATCGTCTTTAATTTTATATTTAAGAGCTACTATCATTAATATTTAGTTTTTATTCATAATAGTTTGATAAAATCAATTTTATGAAACAAATTGTTCTATTAAATAGGTTAATTGTATTTATTGAGTAACTATTTTAATATAATGTTTTTTAAATAATAAAAATTAATAGTTACCATAAAATTATTAAAAATTAATTTTTATTAATTTTATCATTGAAAATTTATTATGTTCGGCTATTTACGCATAGATTGCAATCATATAGTTTAACCTTTGGGATTTATCCTAAGGAAATTAATTAGTCTGGTGCAACTTCAATACTCAGACATTCATTGCTTATTAATTAATTTTCTGAATCAAATAATTTTTCAACATTCTATTACTTTAATTAAAATAGGAAAATTATCAATAATATAATGCCAGTTTACAATAATCTATTTGGCGTGTTAGAAGTATATTGCATTCCGATTTCTTTGATTTTTCCAATGCTAGAAAATCTTGAAAACGTTCATTTATTACCCCCAGATGTTATTTCTCTGGTCGAGGGAGCCAACCCCGGATCCTAGAGCTGGTCCATGGTTTGCCTGGTTCGCAACGGCTGTTCTGTTGTGGCGCTGTCGACGTCGCATTACCAGAGCGATTTTGGCGATCTCGCCGCTGAGATTGCTAAAGAGACGTACTGCCGGTTTAGCGATCAATCAGAAGATGATTCTGAAGCAACAGAAGAGACACAGCCTGGCCCAGTTACACAAGCATAAGACTGTTGGCATACGGCGAGGGAAGCGATTGTGCACCGGCGATGGTCCGCACGTGTCAAACAGTATATCCATGATACCACAGATCCACTACAGAGTCACTAGAAGCGGCAGAATCTACGGGAAATACCCGAACAAGACTGCCATCCCAAACGGCAGCATTCAAGAAATCCATTGACGTCGCGCTAGGATTATCGAATTCTCAGTCACTGTCTTTGTCCTTGTACAAATCTCGTGATCGTCGTTGTCATCGTATCACATCGACATAATTTCACACTCTTTGAAAAAGAAATAATCATTCAAATATATAATATATACTTATGTGCTTCTTCTTGACATAAATTCATTTTACGAAATATGTGTTATTCTTTTAAATATTGTCTAAATATAAGAGAATCTATAACTATGCATTGTGATAATTTTTCCGCCCTTTAAGGATCGAATAGTTCTGGCAGAATTTACTGAACCATTTTGCACATATTCTTTAAAATTTGGAAGTAATACCAAGGTAAACTTAATTTAATTATTCATTATTTTTGTTATTGTACATAACACAATATGTAACACAGCAACTATATGATGCAATTAATGTGTGTGTTTTGCACGAAATTAAATAACTGCAATCTTTTCCCAATCAAACATATTCAAAATGTATTTTTTTTATGTTCGGTTTCCATAAAGAAGACTGATTTAGTCTATTTTTACGTCCTTGACATAATTTGAAATTCAAAGTGCAAGATTTTGCAAAGAAGTCTTAGCACTTAGCGTTTTCGATTTCTAGCTGCGTTCATCTCGTCGTCAACCAACCACGAATCAATAAGAGCTGGCTGCGTTTAGGGCGCCTAGTTTATACAGAGTGTTTCAGTTTTTCCAGGTGTTTCCTTTCAATCATAAGACTCATAGGCGTTTCTCAATCGTCTAAGAATATTTTTTCTTAACAGAATCATCAAGGAATCAATACTTTAAAATTTTTAGTAATTAAAAATTTACAAATTTTAATGAACTAATATTTTATGCATTGATATGTGTCATATTTTTTCTTTTTTTTTAGAAAAAAAGTTGCGCGTTTAACAAAATCTAGTTCGTATATTAACAAAAGCTTAAATGAAGATCAAATTTAACATTTACTTAAAAACGCATCTCTTTGCTAGTACTATCATTTAACTTGAATCTAAATTTTTTAATGAAGGGAAAATAGCTTTCGTCCAATTGGAATGATGGAACGTCTAAAAACGTCTTTCCCTAAGCTGTCGCGCGAGCAGTGTATCGCGGAAAAGCGCTCGTTGGCACAGCCCAAGTAACAATGAAATGCTGCAGAACTTTCGTATCAGAGATGTGCCAATTTGAGCGGCACAATGCCCGCGGTTTCAGAATGAGCAAACGTATGGAACGTGTGCGTCGTCGAGTAGAATGGTACGTAACTATGCCAAATTTAATCATTCAGTAGCTGGGCTACGTCACTGACATCGGGGCTGCACTCGTTACGTGTTATTATGCTAGATATTCAGGATATTTGTAAGATAACTCAATTGTTTTAAATTTCTTTAGATATATACACTTTTCTCTCTCTCTCTTTCTGTCTATAAAAAATATATTTAAATCTGAGAGAAAGTCAATATCGGTCAGAAAATATATTGTTTCATTTTCTTTAGTTATAGTTTTCTAAATTTTAGGAAACTATGGGAAAAGTTTTTGTATTAATATATAACATATAATACATAAAAATATACAATTCTCTTATTGACAAATATATATTTGTCAATAAGTCAGAAATTTGTCAAAGCGGAATTTTTAATATAGCTAAATAACATCATATCATTTTATTTAAAAATCTTTATTATTTTATTGATATCATTTCTTTATGCTTCACACAGTACTAAAATATGGCTGCAATGATTATCTTGATATCTCGGTACACATTCATGAAAGAAAAATTCTTATTATGTATTCGAGTTTAATCAATAAGTGGAACGCGTATGAATAGCAGACTACTTTTATTCCATAAAAAGTAGTTTACATTCAAACAAATTAACAATTCAAATCGTACCCAAAAGAAATAAATGACGACATGACGAAAATGAGAACATTAACATGCACAAAGTTCCAGCTTTTCTATTTTTAAATAACTATTAGGACACCGAATAAAATTCTAATGAACTGTCTAAAGATCTAATTTAAATTTCTATTTGGTATAATTAACAGTGTATATGTAGTTCTCTCATGAGAACGGCCAGCGATTTTCTGATTTTAATCAAAAGGGTACGAATAAATTACGAGGAGACGACTTCATCAATGTGTTTAATGATAGTCGATGAGAAGGATCAATAGACTTGAATAGACAAATATTCAAATAAGATTACCTTGTAAGCACCTTGTTTATTTGCAAAAAAGATTATAATTTTTGAATAAAAATTTTTAAAAAAGAGCTCATTGAAAATAATCTTATTAAATTGTAAAAATTATTTAAAATATTTCGTTACTTATTATTGCAGTCATTTTGTAAATTAATGTAGATTTAAAAACACATTTCTCTTTTTGTGCTCAGACTAATATTCAATTTTTTTATTATAACTATTAAAAGTAATAATTATAATCTATATTATCTCTATATTATAATTATTACATTTTACAATAGGATCAAATTTTTACTATTAAACATTTGAAACTTGCAGTTCAATATAATATCCGGAATTAATACAATTATTAATTACATATATTTCTTGTCATGGAATAAAGTAAAGTAAAATTTATATTAGCACTCTAGATTAACTAATCCCGAGTTAACTTTGTCATATACACTACCGCTCAAAAGTATTTGCCCACTTTGTCTTTCTTAATTAAATGATAGAAATTCAAAAGAATTAATGAACAATTTTAAGAGTGGACATTGAATGTAATAATAATGTTTAGATCAAAATTTTTCATTCTACGTATATAAAAAGAAAGTAACAGAATTAGAATAAAAATTAAATATAAAAAAAATTTCTGTAGAAATTAGAGTGCGCAAATATTTTTAAGCGGTAGTGTTTATTATTTAGACTATATCTATAGATAAAAAAAGAGGCTTTAGTTAACTACGGTCAGCATAAACTGGCTATGGCGGATGTATGAGTCGCACCGATCGTCTAAGTTCACCAACTGTAACTTATCGATCCCTTGTTCATTTCTACATCGTTTTACTTAAAATAGACATACATAGCCATGGAAAATCGACTTCAAAATTTTTTATTAACATCACACCAGTTGGTACTATAAGACAAAATATAACGGATAATTTGGTGATGTAAAAATTATGTATTGTATTACATAATTTTTATATTTAAACTAATTTCCAATTACTCAGTTTCGATTGCAAAATTTTGAAAGCAAGAAATTTGTTGGTAAAAAATGTACTAGTAAGTCTGAGATATTCTGTATTATAATTTACATATTCCAGAAATCTGATAAATTTCATAACGCGGCAGCGTGAAAACATCAAGGCAACAAAGTCGGAGAATACAAAATCGATAAGAAGGTGGTACGAGACATTTGGTCAAGAACAGTTCAGAAAATACCAATTCAATAATCATCCACTCTTTCCGCTCATCGCGTTAGACAACCTCGAAATCGCCGTGCTCTTGCAGCAGCGAGAGTGCGAGCAGATTCTCCGTGACGACGGTGTTCGTGCGGGGCATTGCGACAGCAGGGTCGCAGCCTCGAATGCGCCACGAAAATGCCCGGGTGGGAAAGGGTGGATCGGGGGCGGCGCGCAAGCGTCGTCGCCGTCGTATCGACGCTTCGACGCCCGGGCCGAGGGAGAGAAACGGATTTCTCTGCCAGTAGTAGTAGAAGTCCCGGTCGGGGTCGAGCAAGAGTGCGAATATGTGCGCGTGTGCATAGCGGTGTGCTTTCGCGACTGCATCTCGGGTGCATCTCTCGGCAGGGCGAGAAAAATATATAAGACGTTGAGACGTCGTGATACAGAGAGCAACGACGACGAAGACGATAGGCGTACAGGACGACGCGTTATCAGCGTCTTAACTGTCGTTGCCGATTTGGCTGGGTTCGCGGAGAAAAGTAGCGCGAGAGGGTGGACGGGAGTGTAGGAGACTGTAAGAGGCACCGGCAAAGGCTGCTGGTGCACACAATCAGGATGCGACTGAGGAGGTACGTGTAGCGTCGGGGTCGAATGTGGTCAATGGTAGTAGTGAATAATGGATGCAGCGTATAGAATACCCGAAATCCGGGCTGCCCTGTGCCATGGACCACGATGTTATTTTTGCTTTGCTCAATTATATTGGAACTTCAAGATATTCTGATTTAGGAATATTATGTTGCTTCAGTCTATTATTTTTTATTTGGATTCTTTGATTGCCACACGATAGCTTCCAATTGATAATTTGGAAGCTGCGAATCGGAAAGTCAAGAAGATGGGGAATATTTGGAGTCTATGTCTGATACCTTTCAGCAATCGAGTCCTTCATGCTTCAGCGAAGAGAAACCTTGCGCAATCATGTACGCAGTTGGTTGGAACTACTGTGTTCCGTTAATGTTTCATGAAGATGATCATCTTGGGACGTGTAGAACGTGTAGAGTTCTTAAAGTTTTCGAATTTTTTAGTCAAGCCTCCCATTACTTGCTAATTCTCGTATATCTTTCTCTTTTGTTCTATGATCCCTAATTCTATCTTGCTGTATAAATGTTCCATTATCATGTTTCATTATCATATAATTCTAATAATTCAGTATTATTTAACATTATATTAGATATAAAGCTTTAATAATTTTATTAATTTATTTATATA
>NJRL01002265.1:0-15528 GCA_003063815.1 Aphaenogaster rudis
TTAGTAACACAAGTTGACACAAGTATCATTCTGTCTTTATTACTCATTGAATGCTAAAGAAAGATAGAACGATGTTTGTGTCGACTTGTGTCACTAAATGGAAAGCACCCTGTGATTGGTCAATTTCTTACGACTCTTATGACTGCGACTCATTGTAGATGGCTCTTAAGGTCTACGAACGTACCCCTCGAAGATACGACGAGACACGCGGCACGCGGCAGTCGGCAGTTCTCGGCACCCTTTAGAACATATATATATATATATATATATATATATGATGTTCTAAACCACCACGCGGCAATCGGCATCCGGGACAATCCGGGAATGATTATTGAAAAGTCGCACTCGGCGACTCGGCGCTTCGTTGAGTTGAGGGCATTCATGGTTGAAGGAGGACGTTTTCCTCCAGTACAGTATTTTTTTAAATCTGATCAACTGTTGTATTTATCCGCATTCTGAAATTTTTTTATTGACTTTGCATATATACATACTATCTATACTATTACTGACCAAAAACTGGGCCGTAAGGACCCGAGCGCTATAACGAGGGAAGAAGTCCGGGAATTATCGACCGTTTAAAAAGTGGTACATTGACCCACAGTGGGACAGAAATCCAAAAGGGGACTAGAGTTGAAAGAAGAAAGTCCGGGAATGAAGGATGGTGTTGCGATTCTGTCCGTATTGCGCTAATCTTCTCTGCTTCCGGGCAGACCCGACGGGCAATCGATTCGCGTGCCTCACGTGCCCGTATATCTACCGGATAACGAGCCGGGTAACCACGCGCACTTACTTCACCGGCAAGGAGCGCGCCGACATTCTCGACGCCGAGTCCGCGTGGATGGGCGTGGAGTCAACGGACGAGCGTTGCCCCAAGTGCTCGCATCCGCGCGCCTTCTTCAAGCAGCTGCAGACGCGGTCCGCAGATGAGCCCATGACCCTCTTCTACAGATGCTGCAATCACGAGTGTGCATTCACGTGGCGGGTCGACTGAGCTCGCAGGTAATTTAATCATGCGATCGCAAGAGGGGTCTTTGGGAGGAAAAACGACTTGACGTGAATCACTCTTAACTTATTGTCGCTTCTGCGAACTTCTGAGGAAATTGTAAATTAGAAACAAGGAAGATTAGAGCTAACTTGCTGTAGGAAGTGGGATTGCATCAGAAAAGGAGAATCGAAGTATTGAGAGTAATATAATATTTTATGAAGACAGGAAGGGCAATGAAACTATAATGGATTAGAGAATGGAAAAATTAGAAAGAGATTAGAAAGAACGTGCGTCATATAATTGTATTCTACCACAGTTGAAAGTATTCTTTAACTTTCTTGTGGAAGATGTACCTTTGAACTGTGGCTGGATCATTCTTGACTCATGCTCTATTAGATAACTAACAAGTTGCTTTGTGTATAAATGTAATACGTAAGTCGTAAAACAATAGGAAGAAAGTAGTTTTCAAGTTTGATTTTTGACATCCTTGTGATATAAAGAGGATGAACGAGTAATCTTTAGGTTTGTTCTCGTCGCCATGCCCCAACATGCTCCTACTCACTCCAATGCACTCTAATAGGTTGGCGTCACCGGAATGACTGGAATGAGTGTATTGGAGTGAATAGGAGCATGTTGGGGCATGTGTTGCGAACAAACCTTTTGAAAAGTAATGAATACCTATCTCGAGTGACCCAGCCACTACTAGCCAAGGATTAAGCAAGAGAGAACAAATGTTTATTGCATTCTTTAGAAAAGAAAGAGAAACCTAGAAGAAATACCTAATTATAAGTCAAAACTTGATAGATAAATAACAAAACGGGTATGTTTTGTTATTAAGTTACAGAGCGATTGTATTTTTATGTATGTTTCAAAGCAGGAGAACTTGGCATAACTGGAAGGAATGTTTCAACCTTATTGATTATACCTTTTTTTAATTTTACGAACTTATTAGTAACATTTGCATGTTCAAACAAATAAAAATAGAATCGATTTTTTTCACATGTATGCTCTATAATGATTTTCTTTTTTTTTTGCAGATGTGGAAGCATTCTACAAGCATTCGACATATCATGAGTCCTAACTCAATGGGCCCCATGAAAGTTATTATGAATAAAGCCAATGAAGAGATGAAGATGCTCGGACCAGAGGAGAAGCACTTCTTCTGCGGCGGTGATCGGAGTGTCGCGATGGCGGCGCAGCTGCTGCGGCAGGGTAAGGTGATCGCTGTACCAACGGATACAGTATACGGTCTAGCCTGTCTGGCTGCCAATTCGTGTGCTGTCCAGCGACTGTATGAGATCAAGCGACGAGACGAGGGAAAGCCATTGGCCATCTGTCTCAGCAATGTCAAGGAGGTAGGTACGTGGGGCATTCTGGACGACATACCGGTTGATATGCTGGAGCATCTACTTCCTGGTCCTTACACGATATGCCTACGACGCACGCCTGCCCTAAACCAGGCTCTGAATCCAGGCGTCGACACCGTGGGCATTCGCGTGCCCGACGACAAGTTCGTGCGCAGCGTTGCCCAGATCGTCGGTCCACTCGCGCTTACCAGCGCCAACGTCAGCAATGAGCCGAGCAGTCTGCATCCGGACGAGTTCCGCGCGCTGTGGCCGGAGCTGGACGGCGTTTTCCACAACAGCAAGAATTCCAAAAAGCAGACCGATGCGCGCCGAGTTGGTTCCACCGTGGTAGATGTGTCGAAACCGGGTTATTTTACGATCGTGCGTCACGGTATTGGTGGAAATTTCATTGTTGGGATATTAAAGAAGTACGGTCTGAAAACGATCATGGCGGAGTAACACGCGCGATGTGATTGAACTTGAATTATATCTGTTTAATTTAATAATGGTGATTTGTACAGTTTTAAAAGTATAAATATAAAAGATTAAGCATATTCGTTATTTCTTTGCGTCGTATGTTACTTGGATAAATTAAATCAACGTAAATTAAAACGAAAGGAAAGTACAAAACTGTGCACAATTAAAAAGTATGTTAATATCTGTAAAAACATGACATAGCTTTATATAGATAAAACATGGATTATTTTAATATTTTGATGAAAAGTTCTGAACTAGTAGGATTAATAATAGATAAATAAGTCGTGATATTTCCTATGATATTGGAAAGAAGAGATCATCTGTGATATCGTTCAAAAGACTCAGGGCGACTTTTTTAATGAAAGATGTTTTTCAAAAAATTTTCATCATTATAATTTCCTACTTATAAAACAGTTTAGCTTCTTTCATCATTTAAGCGCAAGTGTCTAAAAAATCGTGCGATTTGTTATATAATGTGTACACGCTTTATACAATTAGAATATGTATAAGTCTCTTAAAATCTCATTTTATTGCGATTCATTCAGTCTAAGAACATTTCGTATTCCGCATGAGATGTCGGTAAACAATTCCGTACGCTTTCGTGTTATAATCTAGTTAATAATATTTCTTAGGTTTTTATTTCAAGCAGTCATTAAAATTTATTATTTAAATTAAAACTGCACTTCCTTCTATGCACGACGACTGGAAATTGTAAAATGGGGACGTTTAAGGCAAATAAACATTCATCGAAGATTCTTTCAGCGGAGGATAGATTCTTGCCCGATACAGTGATGACGAATTTCGGTGAACACCATACGCATGCATAACGTAAATCGTATCATATCCTCCTCGCAGTCTTTACATCCGCTACCAACTAATCATTCGATTGTGACACATTCATACGCATGTTCGCTCGATTGCTGGGTCCTTGTCCCGAGCCCGGACATTCTTAAAAATAATATATTTTAATGTAATAAATATTTAACGCTACGTATTACAGATGTGACCGCCTTGCTGTCCTTACCGGACTATGTCTTTGACTGGCCTCGCGCGTCTTAATTACAAATAATCACTAGCATTCGCTTATTTATTAAGCGATAAGCTTTTAGGCTCTCACGAAAGTTTCGTTGGCTCTTCAATGCAGCGATTTTCGATGGCGCGAGGGCAAAAGCGCGCGAGCGAAAGAGTGTCTGGGTGTTAAAAAAGAAAAGGGATACCTCAGATTGCGTTCGGATCGCCGACGAATCGTTTGCCGGCGATTTCGACGTAACCAATTTAGTTCCTTGGAAAAGCCAATCTCTCAGACACGATATGCAAGACGTATTTATTTAAATATACTGTCATATATTTAATATATTTAAATTCATAAATTCTTAAAAAATTAAAAGAAACAAACAGTTTCGAAATCTTGGAATACGAAAATACAGAGGACCTCGGCATGATTGCTCGAGCACGTGAGAATCTAAACAATCCAGGAATCCACGAGTTCAACAGCATCGAAGGATTGGCACGTCCAAAGATTCACAAATTCGAGAACTCTGCAATCGTTCTCCTACATACGTTGTATATAAATTTCTCACGTCTTCGAGAAGCTCGAGAGGCTCCCTGTAATTCTGCATACAAGAACGTAAAAACCAGGCAAACTTTCGCAAGGTCCCGGCGTCTCTTTTCTCTCTCTGTTTATATTAATTATATAATAATATAACAAATCAGTCTAATCTTCCTTCATAGAAAACATCCCTGACGACGATGAATATTTCTTCGCGTCGGTGGTGACGCTAGTAGTCCTGAAGATGCCGAGCAGGCTGCTCCTCAGACGGGCGTAGATCTCCTTGCGCACAGTCGCCGTGAACTTGGTGGTCAGGCAGCTGATTGCCGCCGTCGCGAAGATCAGGTTGTAGAGAAGCACGAGCTTGAAGTTACCAAGCCACTCGATGCGTCCGAAATCACCCAACAAATCAAAGTTAGTCATTCCTGAGAAAAGCATAAATGAGAAGGAATGAGAGCAGAGCAGCAATAATAGAGTGCCATTTAAGGCGATTTTTGGCGTGACTCTCTGGTATAAGCAACCAAAGTGTACCAAACTGCACCAGCACCAATAGCAACCACCGTATATATACCAACTTTGGTATATATTGAAACCATACCAAACGATCGCCAAAAATCGCCTTTATGTAAATCCACCACTCTTCAGAATTACTTCCTTCAAACGCTAAATAAACGAATAATTTCATTATCTGTTTCGTTATCCATAGTTATTCTTGATGTTTCGTTCGCAAATCCTCTTCTTTTCTTAATCGTTTATAAGTCGAAAATTATTTGTACTTTGACATTTCTGTTAATAAAAATATTGATTCCAAATTGGTCAAAGAATTCTTTATTAAAAAGATGTTAGTTTTTAAAAAAATCCTATAAATATGATTCAGATTGTATATCTACTGTCTGAATGAGAAAAAACAAAATAAGCAGGCAGATCTTTCTACTGTCAATTTTCCATTATTTCAGATATAATGGAGTAAGAATGGAGTAAGAATTGAAACATTCTTGTGCGGAATCTAAATAGAAATACCCAAGTGATTCGTGCCTTACCTAGTATTCGCGATAATAGCGGTAACGCCGAACTTAGCACGAGCAGAAGGGCGCAATTCGCGATGAGATGGGTGAGCGGCGTAGAGCGAAACCTTGGTTGGACGATTCTCACGCCCGGTAAGGTATACAGGCCGATTGCGCTAGTCACGGCCAGGTAAAGGATCACCGCTACCTCAATGGCCGCACCGACGGGCCCGAGCTTAGACAGGGAACTGATGCCGAGCGTAAATTGCTGTCGAAATAAAAAAGTGCCTTTATAATTTTTCGAAGTAAAATTAAAAGAAGAAAAACAAGAAAAAGAGAAAACGGGACTGTCATCAGTCGACCCGATCAAGGACCGAATGAAATCATTAAATAATTTACCTACAAGATAGATTTTCTAAAACTAAATCTATAATTCTGTTTTTTATTTGCATGAGTTCATCAAGTCTCTAATTACAGCACGTGAAACTATAAATTCACAATTTTTAATAATATAAAATAACAATGACTCAAATTAATTGCAGCGAAATTCACAACTGGAAAGTCAATTAATTTGGAGGAAGGAAAATTATATACGAACCCTCGTGCTCAACGGCAACGCCTTGATGCCTATCAGCAATTCTATGGTATTTTGCACCGCTAATAAGGCGGTGGCGGTGGACAGAACAAGCAGCGCCAGCATTGCTACCGGATAAAGTAGCGTGCGCCGGACCCACCAGGTCCTTCGCTGTTGATCCAGCAGCTGTCGCCGCCTTTGGACATCGTCCAGTCGTTGAGAAAGACCCTTTTGCAAAGCACCGTTCCTTAGACACAGCAGACCCGGACTTATGCACAGTAGCGGTTCGTCCTCGTGCGTCGACCAACTACAGCTCATTGCCGGCGACATCGGCACCGGCGATACATACGACTTCCCCGTAGCTTTCACGTGCTGCAATCTGAACAGACGCTGAATTATATATATAAATGCTAAACGATAATTTGCGATACTCAATGTATATAAGAATATAAAGAAAAAAAAAAGGTAAAACGCTTACCTCCTGCGGATACAGTCTTCCTCTAATCTATACGCGAAGAACTCTTCATCCAAGTTCTTCAGAAATTGGGGTTTAACAAGAAACGACCCCACCACGTCGAACAGTCGTACGAATCCCACTGGAGTGCATACTGAGGGTAGAGAAATTCACGAATTAGAGCAAGCTCTCGGAAAAATATTAATACGTTTGAAGAATATTACAAATTGGTTTTTTTCTGCTGTGTACATAATGAAATTACATGAATATACCCGATACTTACGCAACAACATCACCACGCCGACGAACGAGACGCAGGAGTATAGAAAAGGCAAATAGTAACTCCATAAATCTGTAAAGCAGATTATATTATATCGATAGCCTCATCGTAACTTTATCGTTTTGATATCTAAATTGTATATATAATATGTGTACTTACTGAGCAACGTGTGCAAACTTGAGTTTTGATAATCCAACAGGGCCGACAGGACATAGGTCATTCCTAGTACGAGAGTACCCAAGAGACAGAGAACCGTCACTGTCTCGTACACTCTCGCCATCACGCCCTATAATCGCGAGATAGTTATAAAAAGGTCACGGAAGCTTATTAGGGATCTTTCAGGATTTTATCTTACCTTTTTATGGCCTTCGAAACCCTCCGACTCCGTGAAGAGATAGGCGAAAGGCAGAAACACGAAAAGCGATAAGTTCGAGAATAAAAACACGTGATTCCATAGACCTGTCAATGGAAATTGGTCTCGTTACGACGTTTACACGGAGATGTAAATTGAGGATATAACATAATTATGTCGCGCGAATTCATCGTCGATATCTTCTTATCGGTATATAATATCGTTAGTGAAACATATCTACTAACAATGCAAATGAGTCTGTAGTCTCAATTTACAAAAGTGTGATTTGTAAATACTTTTATTTTGTGAATTAGCGAGACTCTTCTCGAAATTCTTTAACTTTTATACTATATATTTTTATATATTTTTTTCTACATTTTATATATTTATACTTTTTTTCTACATTTTTAGCTATTTTCTGCAGAGCTGATAATTTTGACGATATTTACGCGGATCAATTAACGGAACACTCTGTACTATCTATGTTCTGCCCTTCTTTGTATTTTATTAATGCTTTAATATCTTACTAATTCTTTAATCTTTTAGCTCTTATATCTTAATATCAATTCTTTAATTTTAATGTTATCTCGAATTATGATGTGATTGTTCTTAGGCGATTATCTCAGAAAGAAGAAAAGCTACTCTATTCATTTTTTATCTCTATCAGTCCTTTTATCTTTTTATCTACGTGTGCATCTGTTTCTTATATATATTTTAAATAACTCGTGTTGAAATATATTTTTTCAGATTATTCAGTTCAAAATTTTACCTTGGATGAGGGAGCTGTTGAGCCACTTGACATAGTAGCTATTCGGGTACAGGATAAGGACCTCATTACTGGCGATAGACACCGGAAGTAGGAGGGTCGCGCCGACGGAAATCGCCAGGGCGACCGTGCACAGCCAGAGGCTGATCCTGTACACGGTGGCCTCATCCTCGTCCACCGACAGGTAGTCTTCGCGATCCCGGCGTCTGAAACGCGCGATCAGCGCGTAGCTCGAGATGTATAGCAACAGGAAAAGCAGCAGGTATATCTGCAAGGATACCATTCATTGCACAGTTACATTTTACAATAGTATATTAATATATATAGAATATATAATACATATAATTATATTATACATGATATATATAATTGTATTATATATAATAATAATATTATATTTTATATTATTTATATAACATTAATATAAATTTATATATAATATTGTTTCATATATAATAATTAATATAATAATATTAATTATGGCTGCGTTCGAAAACATCACCCGAGTGCACCCATGTATCATTTTATCCTTGTTTAACATTCGGTGAACAACAAGGATAAAATGTTACGTGGTTGTACTCGGATGATGTTTTTGAACGCACCCTATATATATATATATATAATTATATATATATATATAATTAAACGGTTATACTAATTATGCAATTATATTAGATTTTTTAATATATCAAGATATATGTTTCTTTCAGCTATCGTGAGTTCGGTTCGTAAGCTGCTGTACAGTTGCTAGACAGGGTGTGTCTTAAGTAATAGTAGTCACGAAGGAATAGCGATTCTATATGAAGAAGTCGGAGATGGAGAATGGAATTTTTTCAAATACCAGAACTCTGATTCGCAATAATCGATGATGCTTAGCAATCGTCGAGATACCGTCACACATTACGTAAATCATGCTGAACACCATTCATGGTCATTCGATTAGCGGAATACCTCCAACATCAGAAAAGTGCGTCGGTAAACGAAGCCGTATATTGCGACTGACAATAAAACTTTAAACTTTGGACTCCATCCGTTTTTTTTGTCTGGCGCGATATTTTGTAAATATTGACTGGTAAATATGTACAGACCGATTTCCCAGGCTTAATCGATGGAATAAAGTGCAAATAAATATTATTAATTTAATTCCTGAAACAAACAGGCAATAACTTTCCAACATTGCCACATCAAGCTCGCATGTTTTTACGTTGGATTGTACGGCGATAAACTATTCCTTTTATTAATCTATATATACTTAGTAATTCCTCATAATAACTTATTAATCTATATACTTAGTAATTTCTTAATAAGTTATTAATTCCTAGTAATCTTTGAACAAAACGTATATTCCAGATTGACGTAACAAAGAAGCTCCAAGGCTTTTCATGCTTGGGCGCCGCTGTGCGATAACAAACAGCCTGTGCATAAGTAACGGATCGAATTGCTCGACGATGACCAGACCTCGGATTGCCTGTGTGTTTCGGTTTCATTTATTAATCCGGCCCGATCGATATACCGCCTCACTTAGTCTTCGTTTATTTATTCAACCGCCAATCCGTTCTACGTGCGTTTACCTTCGCGCGTACGTCGGTACGTCGTGCCGTCGTCGTTGTAGTTATTATGTACATAATCAACGATATTAATTCGCCCGGGGAATGCAATAACGGAGCGCATATAATTACGTACGGATAGCCACGTGCGCGACATTTTCGGTATCGCTGCTGGCAGCAGCCTCTTGCCGAGAATAGGACCGATGAAAGCGAGACAAAATCGAGCTTCTGCAGGAACAATGGCTACGTTTACACCGTACGTTTAGGCCGCGGCCTATACCCCAAATTCGACCTAAATTATTTAGGCCGATCGCTGTAAATACTTGGTAGATGATCTGACCTGACTTTAGGTCAGGCCTCGCTTTTTAGTGACCTGACCTAAAATATATATATAGGCCGCCTGTAACTTCGGTGTAAACGAATGTTACCCGACCTAAAGGCTTACTAATTTTCTCGCTAGGATTTGCTGCGTTGTAACTGTGTTCAACTGTAAAAATAATTTTAAAAAAATAAAATTTCGCGAAAATAACTTAGGTCGCTTACGGTGTAAACACTTGGTGGCCAGACCTACTTTAGGTCAGGGTATAGGTCAGGCCGCGCATAGGTCTCTCGGTGTAAACGTAGCCAATGCATCGTCCGTGCGTTAACGTTTGTGTCTATCGAATTAAAGGAAACTAAGCTTCGTGATAAACTGACAAGGCTTCGAATAAAGGAATGATATGGAAAAAGATGTAACTCGATTTTCTTGACTGCTGGAAACTCGTGAATCTTGATACTAATATCCCTCGTTCTTCTCGCTTTGATTAGCAGTTTGACAACACGTTAAATCGCTTTTTCGTGAAACTCCAATCCGTGAGTCATTCGTGTACAAATCTGTCGCAATCTGAATATCACGACTTTATCATCATTATTTCGTAATCCTTATCTTCTTTCTCGCTCTTGGACGCGACGACTGCTTCCGGACTGACTAACTAAACACGAAAACGAAGCAATCGGATCACTTATGTCCACTTCTAATTTTAAGAACTAGAAAAAGATGAAGAGTAAGTTAAACCGAGATTAAAGTTAATCTACATTGGTGAAATGGACATTAGCGAGTCGCCATGCGAAAAGGAAGTGGAACGTGCTTTCACAATACTTTCCAGAGAGGTAAAAGTCCATGAATATATGTTACCAAAAAACTAGGTATCCGGTAAACATGTTTATCTAATCACAAGTAGAAATTTTTATTTTATAATCCTATAGCTGCAGTTTCTAATCATAAATAGCTGAGACAAGTGTACTGTTACTATAAATTCGTTCTTTTCTAATGTTTTCCTAATCTTTTCCTAATATTACTTTCCCTCTATTTAGTAGAAAAGAAAGAAGATCTTGAAAGAGGCTTCTCGTTTTCCATAATTTATATTTCGTATTTATATAATTCTTTTTTTGTATTCGATGTCTTTGTACTTTATACTTATTTTTTTGCTCTGAACTTCTTTCTTATATCTCGTACTTCTTTATTATACTTTATATTATACTTTCTTTCTAAAGATTCGTGTTTTTGACTTCTCTTTTGTTTCTTTATATAGGTCCCCGGTTTCTAAGTTCTGTTACGATCGAGACGCACCGTAATATTTTAAAGCATTGAGAAAGGTAAAACATTGTCTTCTTGACCAGGTTTTATTCAGGCGACGATATAGACACGCCAGATTACAATACAGTAGTGGGCTGAATCGAAGGTTCGTTCGCTATGACGAGAACTAATTGTAAGAGAGGAGAGGATCTTCGCTTAGTGAGCAGGGTAATTCTTTGTTAAAATAGTTAACTAGATAACACGTCACGTCTTAATATAAAAAAAATAAACCAAAGAGGAGAATTGTTTCGACACTACTGGCCAATTTTATTCAAATTAAAATGTTACGACGTTTCGACCATGGATTTTGATCCTTCTCAAGTGAGTAAATTAAATTAATAGTATGGATCGAACACAATTACATCCAATGGAAATGACAATGTTCCAATAATATGTCAAAAGTCCGACTGTCTGCGTGTAACCGTTCGTGTGCTATGACTTATTTTCTGCGTGCAAAATAATTTTTCGACTACCTCAATTTTATATGATGACTATTTTACTTCACATTTTTATTTTAACCATGACACTTTACATTTTTCTCTGGACTTTTGACATTTTGTTGAAACATTGTCATTTCCATTGGATGTAATTGTGTTTGATCCATACTATTAATTTAATTTAATCACTTGAGAAGGACCAAAATCCATGGTTGAAACGTCGTGACATTTTAATTTGAATATAATTGGCCAGTAGTGTCGAAACAATTCTCCTCTTTGGTTTATTATTCACTGGCAAAGAATTTTCATCTCTTGCTTAAAAAAAAAATAGTTCGATCCCGAAGGAAAGAAAAACCTGGAATTCCTAGAAAGGGACAATATTTGAAAGAAACGGGATGAAAATAAGTCCTAATTGAAGATTTTGGGAAGAAGGTAAGAGCCAATTTCTATCTTTAAAGTTGCAACAACATGGATAGTATAAAAGATCTAATACTATATTAGGGAATCGTCTCGGAGAATTTCAAGAGTGCTGACAGTCTGAAGTTCTACATGACATTCTACAATAACAGTAGCGTAGCGGCATGTAACAGCTCGCGGTACGATTTCGTCGGTCTCTTCGACACTTGGTTCGGAATTCCCGACGAAGCGACCGGTTTCTTGGCATCGTCGCGAGGACTCTTCGCAAAACGAAGACGTCGTCTGTTCGCCGGGTGACAAGAAGACCCGCTTCCTACACGCGCGTGTCGAGGCGCGACTGCGATTTGCGAGAGACGCATTCGACGCAGGGTGAATGTACTTGCGCGAGACGTCATCAGATTGAAATTCCTCCGTTCGCGCGTTCCCGCTAGTTTTCGAGTTTACGGGCTACGAGGACGAGGAGAAAGAGGAGGACGAGGAACAAAAAGATCACGATGGGAAGCCAGAGATTTAACTCTAGATAATCGAGGCGTCTCAGACCTAGCGAATTACCTTTCTACGATCTGCGAATTCGCCGTAAATTCAAAACCGAATTTCTTCGTCGAATTTCTCTGAAACTAAATCTACAAATGACGAATCTGTTACGTTCGTGTCAGACTATGCATTAGAGATTGAGGATTGCGAAATGGAGATTAGAATTCGACTAATCAGAGCAAAAAGAATGAAAATTAAGATTATCTGACTGGTAGAATTCTAATTTTTAGCTCGCAATCCTCAATCGCCAATACGTAGTCTGACATAGGCTTTAAAACCGTAATCAAACTAGCGATTGCCGATTGGCGATTAGCGATTGGCGATTACTTTTCAACCAATCAGAATAAAGCATTCAGTGCTTGCTTTGCTCTAATTGGTTGAAAAGTAATCGCCAATCGGTAATCGCTAGTCTGATTACGGCTTAAGTTCGTGTCAGACTACGCATTACAAGTTGAGGATTGCAAATTGGAGATTAGAATTCGGCTAATCAGGACAAAAAAATTAAAATTAAGATTATCTGACTAGTCGAATTCTAAACTTCAGTTCGCAATCTTCAATCGTCAATACGTAGTCTGACATGAGTTTTAAGTTCGTGTCAAACTACGCATTAGAGATTGAGGATTGCAAATTGGAGATTAGAATTCGGCTCTAATCAGGACAAAAAAAAATTAAAATTAAGATTATCTGACTAGTCGAATTCTAAACTTCGTAGTCTGCAGTGTTTTCCGTTATCTGGATAAAATTATCTAGATTTTCATCTAGATGCGATCATTGTTTATTTTATCTTTTATCTATATAATTAAAGTATGTGGCATCTTTATCTGTATCTCAGATAAGAAAGGTAGTATATTTTATCTAAAATTATCTAAGATAATGTAATCAGTGCGCACTGAATGAAATTTTTCTCAATACCGCGTATATTGAGAAAAATGTTTTAAGTTTAAGTTTTAAATTTAAGTTTTTTAAGTTTATATTATATTATAAATATATATATATACATACACATTTAATTTTTTTATTTTTAGTCTTTTTTAAAAAACTAGTGTTATAAATATATGGTTTATAGAGGTTTACACTATAATAAAGTTTTTGTTTAATAATTGATTTACCAAAAAAATAAATATATGTATATACTCTCTTATACATTTTTATTATATAATGTATATTAAATATATGCCTATTTTCTATAGTTGTCTCGAGTATATTATTTTTATATATCCTAAATTGTTTTAAATATCATCTTAAAAGTATCTAGATAAAACACTTAACTAATTCATCTTTTATCTAGATATACTCAAACCGGAATTATCTTTATCTTATCTGAGATACATGCGTGTATGTTTTATCTAATCTGTATCTAGATTATTTCAAGTAATCTAAGCGCAACACTGGTAGTCTGACATGGGTTTTAAGTTCGTATCAAACTACGCATTAGAGATTGAGGATTGCAAATTGGAGATTACATAGAATTCGGCTAATCAGAGCAAAAAGAATGAAAATTAAGATTATCTGACTGGTCGAATTCTAATCTTCAGCTCGCAATCTTCAATCGCCAATACGTAGTTTGACACGGATTCTTCAGAGGTTCATGCAGTCAAAACTGAAATAAACGAAGGAAGATTAATAAGCGAACGATGCTTCTCGCGTAAACAAAGGATCTACGAGCACCTTATTTATAAAACGCCTACGAAAGAGAAAGACAAATAGAGAACGTTTCGCAAGAGGGGGAGGGACATTATCTTTCTCGCTTTGGCAAAAGATATCTCGCAGGATGTCGTTTCTAAAATAAAATTAATTCGGAAAAAGCTCTTTCTCTCTCTCTCTCTCTCTCTCTTTCTCTTGCGCGCGCTTGTAAACGCACGCGAAACTTCTACAATTTAAATCTCACACTGGCACCAATCAATCGAGGGCGAACGGACGTTTGTCCCGTTAAGATAAACAAACAAGCAGACCTCGATCCACGTCGACAAACGGCGCCGGAGTCGCCGGAGCTTCGACGGCCGCGTTATCGCTCGCGTCTCGCATGATAAGGCACGTCGTCGTAATTAGGCAATTAACACGGGCGAGCGCGGCCCTGATTTGACGAGCAGACGACGAGCTTGCCGCTTAATTCCCCGCATTAATCTCAGACTCGGTTCCACACGATTGGATCTCCGTAGCGGACGATTTGTCAAATTGAACCGTAAGACTCAGTTTTGCGTGCCGATGATGCGGGAAATTCGATCTTACGGCCGAGTTGATTGTACAATCTGTAATCAGACGTGACGGTTTAGGAACTGTAGAGAACTCTATGCGAGTTCCAGGGGAGTTTGTCGATCACGATGACGTCCGGAGAGAAGAGAGATTACTCTCCGCGGAATTTTCAGTGGAGTGCACCGCACTCGGGTCCCGCGTGATGTTGGTCATGTGCGCGATGAGTCCCCGTGGTGAGTTTCAAGGTCGGTTTTTTGCGAGCACTCAACGGCGCGGGAAACTCAACCGCGCGGCTCCGCGAGGATGGGCGAGGCGTTTTAACTTTTGACGCCTGCAGGGCGTCCTGCAACGCTGCTACTCACTATGTTCTCGCGCACGGTGTTGTGAAACAACTGTTCCCTGAGGTCAGCATCATCTTCCATCTTCACCTGGTTGTCAGCGAATGATCTCGATCGGCCAGCGGCAGCAACATTTTACCGTATTGCACGGCCCCGCGACGACATACCCTGGTCTGTTGGGCGGCACCCGCTTGCGACGGGAAACGTCGAGGAGGATCTGGGCTCCCTCGTTCGTTTCTGTGGTTTTGTGGGTACGTGTATGTGTGTGGGCTCGCGCGTGTGCGTGTACGGCGACGAGCTAATGTATTCGCACGGCGACAGGCATGACGAACGATTGATTGACCGACCATCCAACCGACCAACCAATGACTACCACGGCTGTTAATAAACTGATTGTCCGACGGTTTGACAGGCTCGGATAACCTTCGAGGGGAACTCCGATTATGCCTCTCGTCTCCGCTTGGTGCGCCGCACTCGCCGCTGAATAAAGTTTCGCAATTCTCAAGCCCGGTCTACAATTGCGTAAACGTGGTTGTAAGCGGTTGTAGTTGTAAGAAATTAACCAATCATGTCGATAATTCTTCTCAAATTCAACTGTGATTGGTCAATTTCTTACAACTACAACCGCTTACAACCACGCTTACGCAATTGTAGACCGGG